>CABEEJ010002453.1:0-24786 GCA_901482245.1 Timema douglasi
ATAAATTTGTGCCGGGACCGAGGATTGAACCCCGGCCGCCAGCACAGAAGTCTGACACCTTACCCCTAGACCGCCAGGTCACCCATGCTATAAATTTAATATTACTAAACAGCTGAAGTTAGAATGAATCTGTGAAGACAGTTGTAGAACTTAAAAACTCATTAGTTCATTGTGATATAAAATTGTAGAAAATTTCTGAATAAATAGTGATCATATTTATATCAGTCACAAGGGTAAATACAGATATTATCAAGTAACTGATAACATAATACTACCTATATTATCAAGTAAGCGATAAAATAATACTACCTAAATTATCAAGTAAGCAATAAAATAATACCTATTCAATTAATCTCAAACGAGTTTCATTTAACACACCAATGTAGTTAAGAAATTTCTTGCAAATTATATTAAAATTTTAAAACCTTACATAACAGAACCTGGGCAATGTCCTGCGGGAATTGTAGAAACACTATAATGAATCATCTGAAGAGAATACATGAATTAAACTTGAAATATTAGCTGGTAATATAATTATTTTATCTCGTACACAATATAGTCCATTGTTTAAAAGAATTTTGTGAGTGATTTCACTACAATACAAAAAAGTATTTGGTGATTGATGCAATAAACTTGAAAAGGCAGAATCCTTTAAGCCGCGCATGTGATCTAAAAAAGAAAGATCAATTTTAGAATAGTTTTAATTATTTTCAAAACCATACAAAATAAAACAAAAGACTGTTATATTTCTAGAATGGTAGAAAAATGTAGATTTTGAACATCAATGGTGTCCTCAGAAGGTAGGGTGATTGGAGATAAGCTTGAGTATATTTTTTTAAATAGTAACTTGCACTGGTGGTCACACAGTCTGATGAATCAGGTGCAATGGGGTATGTTTCTTGAATGTGATATATTACTGGGGATTTCTAAACCTCTCCTCATGTTATTGAAAACACACTTACCTTCTTCATTCCTAGATTTTTTTTATCACCGCGTCTTACTACCTTCTCAGGTTATATATATGCATGTATTATAATTACTCTAATGTGGTATGAATGAGGAAGGAGGAATTTTAGAGGTAATCTATCCACATTTGCACAGAAGGAGAGTGGGAAACCATTTAAGAAAACCCACTCTCAGTTGACCTGACCTGGATTCAAACTCTGATCTCCCCATCTTCAGCAGGTCAGTCTAACATGAGAGTGACCTTAGACAATTCGGCCAATGAACCCGGTGCCATTCATAAACTTGGGACTAGAATGTACTAATTAAAACTATAAATTTTGTTAGTAAAATCCAGACCAGTAATGTAAATGTTTGTATATTTACTATGTTTTAATAGGACACATTTACTATAGAAGAGTTTCCAGTGTATATAGCTTATATACATACATATACCATTTGAGGGTCACACCTTCACAAAGCAGTCTATCACTTAATTATATTTTTTTTATGTTTTGGTAAAAGGGATGAAGTGCTGATCCTGTTAAGACATTTCTCACCAAACCTCGGAAGAGACAACTTTCAAGTTTGTAGTTTGTGTTGCGCCTGAAAACTGAGCTCAGCAACATTTAATAATAATTCCAAGCACTATCAGAGATTTTCACCATCACTGACTGACCCTTATTTTCTTACATTCTAGTGCTTAGGCTTCAAGAAGGTATTTAAAACATAAAAATGGTTAATTTATATAATAAGGTTTCACTCCATGCATAAAAGAACACTTGCAAATTATTTGTATTTTGAAACATCATATCAACATTGAATCTTTAAATGAAATAGTTTCATAAATAATTAAAAAAAAATCAAAATAATTAACAAAATTAAAAACTTACCCGTATGACAGTGGCTAAGAAAAAATGAGGTACATTTAAAATTCTTTGGCAGAAATGAGTCAACTGCAACATTTCTTAGTTCTTTAATAAAACCATCAAAAGAACTCATTTTCAGTCAACAAATCTGTCCTGTTTTCCTGAAATCAAAATAAAATTATGAAATTTTACATAATTTGTCAGAATTGCACATACTGCAGAAAACAGTATTTAGAAGGCACTAACAAATAAAGCGAAAGTAAACGAACCCCATTTAACAAAAGTCATTTTCTGTTGTTTCTTTACATGAATTAGATGCCTACATAAAATGTAGTAGCACTTAGTAAGACTTAACTATTGTAAAATTAGAAAATAAGAATACAATTAAGTGAGAAATGAAAACTTGGGCACATAAATTTAATCCAGGACCAGGCTGTAATTTTTAACTTAATGTATTTTTGATCTCACTATCGGTATCAGGACTAATCCTGTGGACAATCATTGTGTAGTCTATCAGTTTGTGTAAGAATGAATAAAAAAGAAAGATATGCACCATAGTTGGCTCCATAACTGAGTAGACCATTTTTAGTTTTTATAATCAGTCATCATTTTGGATATAAGCTCATTTTTGTTGTCCGAAGCAAACCAAAATCACTTTCAAGGGTTCTGAAAAATTAAATGACTGTTTTGACAAAAAAAATTGCCATTCGAGAAATAAAATATTAAGCTTTCAAAAAATGTATACTGTAGGTAGGCTTTGTCCAATCAACACTTCTCAAATCATTTCCCTGGATTCATGCCATTTCGGCACAGTGATTAATATAGATTAGGATTAATTGTTTCAATGTGACAGCATTTGGAGTGTTTCCTTGAATCTAATATAGGTATTTGAGCTATTGCAGATTTTCTTTAACTAATAATATGGCAAATTGCAGATTATTATCTTTTCACTCAACAAAAGGGAACCAACACAATTTCACAGTGACAAAGTGGCTACAAAACATATTTTACAAAATTCCCTGACTTTACCAGGTTTTCCAGGCTACATTTTTCAATTTTCCCTGACTACTTTTTTCCAGTTTTAATGGTGAATGATGACTTTTGTAATTATTGACCACATATTAAAAAAAAGTTTGCATCTACTAAACATAAACGGTTTTATCAGTTATTTTTAAAAAAATGTTATTTTATTTAGTATTATTAACTTTTGTTTTAGTGATTGGTTGCAAAATTAATGGGATATTTTATACATATTTTTTAATTCCCTGACTTTTCCTTATTTTCAGTTAAATTCCTTGAAATTTCCTTGTTTTCCCTGTCATCCAAAAATTCCCTGACTTTTCCAGGTTATACCTATTTTCCCTGTCTGTAGCCACCATGAGTGATACATTTTAGCCCCCCACCAATATGTACACCCAGAGACCATTGGATTAGTAAGAAAATATTAGGCCCTTTATCTACTTCACTTTATGAGCTTAGCTATCTGATCATAATAATATGTAAACGTTTTACTGTCTTAGAACACTTAGAATAGAAGATAGAAGATAAGGCATATTATCTGAGATAAGGCTTAGTTTCCAGTGGGCCTTAGTGCTTAATTTAGTAGCAACTTCCAAAGTAAAAATGTTATCGGCATCAAACAAAGTGATGAAAATCGTCTCTATTACATACTGTATATAAACATTTACTTACAGGTAGTTTGGCTACATTGGTTGTTTTTAGAAATATCCACGCATTAAAATAAGATTTAAATTAGGTATCATTATTTATACTATACTATACTATACTATACAGCAGTGTTTTAAGACTTTTAACAAAAGTTACACTTAGAGGAGATCAAAAATCATATTTGATCAATTTTTTTAATACTTATATATATTTTAATTAGGCTAGGCCCAGATTTAATACTTTCTATGTGACCATTGTTAGTGCAGCTATGTTGTGAGAATAGTGAAACATTTTGGTAACCTTTGAATGAACTTAAGTTACGCAAATCAGACCATTTGTATCGGTTTTGGCACTGATCATTGACTAAAAGACCTCTACCAGAGCCCTCCTATCTCCCACCCCTCCCCCTTTCCATCATCTGCAGAGGCATCTGATTAACTTTTTGTAATGCTAAGATTAAATCAATCATTTAATTACTTTAATGATTGTCAACTAATAAAATAAGCCAAACAGCAAAAAGGTAAAAATGAGAAAATGCCTCAAGTCTAACCTATATATGGGCTAATGATGTGACCAAATATAGGATTTTCAACAAGTTTTAAGCCTTAAAAGTAAGAATCAGGATATTATGTAGGTCCAAAAATGTTAAAATTAATTTCACGTATAAGCTCAATTTTTATGTTATTTATTTTAGGTATTTAACGTGCACTTTCTGAAATGAATGAGTGCATCGGCACATGAGAATTTTTATAAGCAAGAGCTAACGGGCCTATATATTTTGCCAGGAAAGTTATTTTCACATGCCTTCCAGGGTTCTTTCACATGCCACAATCAACATGAGACTGATGGCTTTACTTCCCCTCCGAATGAAGTTGTGATATGGATTTTTATTGCTGAAGAAAAATTCATTGACCCTAGTTGGATTTGGACTCACATACATCGAGTCCTGAGCCGAACCCTTTACCAAAAAGACAACCAAAGTCAACCAGAGGTCCTATAATGTAAAATAAAATTGATGAAAGGGGACGGGGGATTAAATGATACAAAGCGAAATCAAGCACAAACACATTACAGTAGGGCCTACATGAAAAGTACAATTTGAAAAAAAATTACCACTATTTATTTTAATCATTCATTTAATTTACTGTGATGTAATCATTCAACTCAACATATAGGTTTCTAAAAGGTCACGATTCTTTAGTTAAATACTGGCCGATGATATAAAAATATTTGTATATTAAAAACTCATAATTTAATTTACTTTTTTGCTGTTGATATTTACAAGATTAATGTTTTAAGCCCACCTGAAAGTTTTGGGGAAAATCAGCTTTTTTTTTTCTTATGTAGGCTATACAATGAAGTGAATTAAACATAAGCCTATATACCGAACTGGAAGTATTTTCAATTTATTCAAGGTAGTATACTGTGAACCTGCCCTTAAAAATCATCTCACAGTCAAATAACAGCTATATTAGATACATGCATACACTCAAACTAGAAATTGTCCTGTTTTCTGTATTCTTCAATTGACAACATCAAAAATTGGAGTCAGATTTATAATTTTATGACTTTAATATTATTGTATTTTTAATTTTGTTGTAATTTTCAAAATATTATACAATTTCACTTGTATCATTTCCACTTAAAAAACAATAATAGGTACAATAGAAAACCTCACTAGGATATGATGTATAACTCTAGCTTTACGGTATTACCTACTACCTAAGTTGTATTAACTCGTTGACACAAGCTGATTAATTATATTTTAGTTACAACTTTCATGGCCCTTTTCAATTCTTTGAATACCTACTGTACATTACAGACTATACTATATTTATTATTACATCCCAAAAATATTAAGCCAATGCCACGGCATATAAAATGTGCCAATACAAAAACTAGGTGGATTTTCTACTTGCGCAACCTCAACTTGGCTTGTACATTTCTCAGATCTATCACCAAAGACAGGACTAAACAAGAGTAGAAATTGATTCTATACTCACACAACATAACCTCGCCTTATACCCTTTTCAAGGGGTTGTGTACAAGTCATAGAAGAATGAATTTTCTATTTTTGCATCTACTCCTTACCTTGTAGGCACTATCAAGGAAGGCAGAGGCAGAATCAAATGAATTATCACCACGGATGCTGATGCATCCCTCTCATTTCTTTGAGTCCAAGGATAGAAGTGAAGCGCACCATTTGTCCATCCTCTTATGCAATTGGTGTGGTGTATGATGGCAACACTTTTACTTCTGTTTATTCTTCTGCAAAAGCAAATATTAATTTAAATTTCTTGCTATCTTAAAACTATCAGGAAATCACTAAGGGAAGGTATACCTTATGTTAATTTAATGACTTATATAGCGAAAATAAATTCTAAAGATTAAAAAAGACTAATAAAATAATTAAGATTAATCGTTAATGGCTATGAATGGCATTAGTATACCTAGTATGATTTTGGTAGGAAGAACAGTAGAAGTTAGTTACTAAAGTCACTAAAACAATTTTGACATATTCATATATCAAGTCATGTTATCTGCAGATGTCAATTTTGATCTAGATATTATCAATACCTAATGACCTATAAAATAACACAAATAATAGATTAAAATGTTATCAAAGTTGGCCACAAAGAAATGTTTGAATTTTCTGTTCTTCCAACCAAAATCAGGGTATAGGTAGTAGCACTGCTGTTACAAGCATTTTTGGTGAATCACATAATATAGGTAATACAGTTTTCCATTAAAAGTTTGGATTTTTGAAGTTGATGACTCAAAGATTCTCATGCACATTCATATAAAGCTTTATGTTGGGATTTTGATCAACTTAACATTCACGTACAGTGACATAGCATCACGCATAGGGTTCGCTTAACATAAAGAAACTAGTGTATCAGGATTTCCATAACTTAACTTAACAACTCGAGCAAAACCCAAACAATGAATTTGGGCCATTTGAGAAACAAATTTTTGACTAAAATTAAATTGAATCACTTCAGGCAGATTAGGCTATGATTCTTATGATTGAATGAGACCCAAACAGCAGCAGCTGTGAATGAATAGACAATTCATTCGATTGACAACTAAAGGGACGATAGTTTCCATTCAAATGATTATTCGTTACTAACTAATATTCATTCGATAGTGCCCCATCACTAGTAAACAGGAGTGCCAGTAAATGTGAGGCAAAGGTTTGAATCTTTGCTGAGTGCACTGGGATGGTTTTCAACATGTGAATTATTAATATAGTATTATTATCCCCTTATCTACAATAATCGCTGTTGCATTTCTTATTACTCTTATCCTTACCCCCACAAAACTAGTAAATAACTGTACAACTCCTCAGCTTAGGTTTAATAAATATTCTTAACTCTTACTAACCTCTGTGCTGATAGTCTTTAATGTAAAAACATAAACACAAGAATATAGACAGCAGAGGATGTGCTAATATATAGGGGGGAAATACAAAGTTAAGTATGAATAAGATTTTTTAGACCTATAAAAATATATATAATAATATATAATCGCTTGACAAACACTTAATTTCGATAAAGTGTTTCATCTATCATTGCAATTATTCTATGGACTAATGTTGGTATTCGTTAATAATTATTTCTTACATGTCCAGAATAACAAGGCAGAACACTTAACCTGTAAGATTGTTTTATAATTCCAAATGTTGGAATTATTTAATCTACGTAAAAACATATTTTTTAAAAACTTGGATCATTTACTTATTGGTGCGTTAGGCATAGAGAGAGTATACATTTAAATATTGAAACCTATTAATCCTCTCGTCTTCCTATTTTTAAATGTCAAGTGTCAAATAACGTACAAGAATTTAGAACCTTGAAACAATAACTGTTATTAAGTTGGCAGTATCAACCACCTGTTGGAATTAATATGGCGGCGTTCAGGAGTGAATCTTGTGTTTGAGACGTATTGAGTACGTTGTACTGATTTTTAAGTTCCGTAATTGTGTGTCAAATATGGATGTTGTGCGCAGGACTCCACGTGATGTTTTCCAAGATACAGTAAGTACACACATGTCATGAACGCAATAATTGTTTTGCAATTTATCACTTTAAATTGGTTCATAGTGTCATGTGTGATTTGATGGTTCCAATTTAATCATTGCGGTGAATTTCAACATTTAAAAATTGTCACGAATAAAATCAACAATATTTGTGGTATTGCGATTTTAGATTTCCCGTGTGACTAGTGATTTTTTTTTTATAAATATTTATTAAGATATGGTAATAAATTTGACTCTATAAAGGCGGCTTTTACAAACTTCTGTCATAATGATGTGTCTTAAAATAGGCATGTGCTCATTATTTTTGGAAATAGCCTACTCCAATTCATAACCTACACACTTTAAAATTTAGTAATCCAATTATATTTGCTTGGAAGATTTAAGTGCTGTACTTACTGTAGCCTTAATGTAATATTTTAGTAAATTTTTAGAACTTTTAACCCATGCTTTATAATAAGCCTGTGACTAAGCTAGCCTATGCCGAAGAATATGAATATCTCAATTATAAGATCCCAAAGTTAAAAAATATAACATCTTGCTTTCCATTTGCTATTTGGACATTTTTACTCATTTTTATTTGGTTAGGCCTAATGTTTTTAATAATTATTTTACATAGAGCTACATTTTGTTTGCAATGTGTCCTACCCATATGGGCAAAGGTGTACCCTGGGCAATATTTTGTGCCACTAGAGTGGCTAAAAGTCTTTACATACAGGCAACCAAAATAGCTACTATAGGCGATAGGCCTATCTTTCCTGATCAGAGATCTCAAATAAAAAAAAACTAAGTTAATGACGTAGGGACGGTTAAGATATAATTTTATTGAAATGTGCCTACATTTTTTTGGAGAGAACATGGATATTTATTTAGGAATTAACACCCTCATTACACCTGGTTGGTATTTGAACCCCAGCCTTATAGTCGCTGAAAAATCGGATTAGATGAGGTTGATGTTTAGTACATGTGATCACTGATGTGAGAAGGCCAAATTAAACCACTAAAATAGTTCTTAGGTGTACTAATTAATAATATTGAGGCAAAGCATAGGGCCTAGCATAGTCAAGGCCATAGCTAGGATTAGATTTTAGAAGGGGTGTAAGGACTTAGGCTAAAAAAATATCATTGATTGAATGCCCTCTAGATGCTATTGTTTTTAATGTTAACCAAGGGCTAGAGGTTTGAATAATGTAAATGCTATGAATTATATAGACCTTGATTTTGAAGGAAGAACAGTATCTGGTAGCTACATACTAAAACAATTTTAATATAAGTTTACTCAGTTTTGATAAATATTATCAATAGACTTAACTA
The DNA here is from genome assembly GCA_901482245.1 of Timema douglasi. Classification (NCBI taxonomy): domain Eukaryota; kingdom Metazoa; phylum Arthropoda; class Insecta; order Phasmatodea; family Timematidae; genus Timema; species Timema douglasi. The sequence continues at coordinate 8,830 of CABEEJ010002453.1, forward strand.
TAAAATTATACAAATAATATAGTAAAATGTTATCAATGTTGGCAGCAAAGAAATGTTTGAATTTTTAAAACTGTACTTCCAACCAAAATTGGACTTAGATTTTGGTGTGTGTGAGCCTATAGAATGTACAAATCATTCAAACATGATTGAGTAGTGCACTAATCTTTGGTTTGGAAATATAAACTTATAAAGTGTATTAAAATGTTTTAAAAGAAGTTTTATTTTGTAAACTGAAACTAGTTTGATGGAGTTTTTATCTATAAATTAGGCCTAAGTTAGCTACTGTAATATAGTTTTTATATAACTTATAGGCATATAAGTATATATTATATATCACACTAAATTCTGCAAATTATAACGTGTGTAGGTTTTTCTATCATACTAACAGATATCAACTATAATAATTTGTTTGAAATACATTTTATTTCATCATCGCTTCTGTGCCAGGGGCAAGACCAGCTTCGGTATCTTTTCCAGTTCAAAGTCACTTCCATCCCAAACATGTAGCAAAATTGGGTGTAATTTGGTGTGGTAAGAGAGCTTCTGATTTAGTTTAAAAAAAAAGTGTGGTCCCAGTTGTTACAGTCATTAGCTTGTTCTAATCAGGACTGTGGGCTCGGTATGCCAAGCCTTTGACTCCGACTTCTCTATTTTTCTACTGTCTGAGTCAGACTTCCAGAAATGTAGGCCTATAAAGTATATTAATTACTAATACATTTACTGCAGTAAAATTCTCCAATATAGATTACTTCATGGGAACCTTCTTTAGCATTTTGAATTAACTTGTCAATCATAATTACAAATATTGGTCTTAAAGTATGGTTTAAAAAAAGGTAGAAAATCAAAATGATATAATTACAATATATTGTTATATTACCCATTTTAAATTTTTATTTTCAAGCTGGTGTCTGTACATTTTCTATAGGTTTTCTATAGTCATCCAATTTCGACAATCGTCGGAAGCGCATTTGTCTACTGGGCTAAATGTATCGGGTTTGATTCCCGACATCGCCAAAATATATTACAGGGGAAATAGGGGTTTCCTATTTCATAGTGAAGATTAATTTACAGCTAAGGGAGAGTTAAGCTAGCTTGTAAATCGTGTTATAATATTATATAATCATTTGGTTCTGAAAGTGCACATTTAATATCTTTAGTGAACAAATAACTATGCTTATCCAACCTAAGGTAACAAAAATATTTTAAAAAAGTAGGCCTATCGGTAATTTTTTCACTGCATTTTAGTAGGCCTACCTGTTCGGGCTATATGCATACATTAATGTATGTTAGTTGGATTTGGGATGAGGAGGTTATCACTCTTGAGAAAATCACCCCTATTTCCTTGGAAGGAGTGAGAAATCATATGGGGGGAAAACACCTATATAACACCCGACCGGAATTCGAACTCCAATCTCCCCGTCACCAGCACTCCAGTCTAATCCGAGGATGACCCGTCAGAACATAACGACCGCCAAATTTAATGTTGAATGCCTGTATTCGTGTGAAACGTTTATTTAACCTAGATGGTATTTCAATGTATTTTAAAATATTATATTCCTTTACTATGTGCGGAAAATCCAATCCATAGGCTTGTTCTGAAAGTATAGTCATGTTCTCCCGATTGAATTGGTATCTGTGTTAACGACCAGAGCGTTTCTCCGTTCGTGATGTCGCGCTTGTTACGAGAGTTTATGACCAACTCGATAGTAGACACCAGTTTGGTAACGCTTTCCTTAACCGAACTATATCATTCTGCTTCAACCAACGAGCGGAGAATTATTTTGTGACAATTTTAGAACAGCATAACCTCTTAATAAAATTAACGAGTACAGGTTCACTGTTAATGAAAATGGAATAATAGTTAATGGATAATTATTAAGAAAAAAATGACAATAAATCGAGAAAATAATCCTGGCTTTTAACAACAATTGTTCTCTGCAATGTCTTTTGGGAGATTTTTAAAAGGAGTTAAGTCTTAATATTCTGTATTTATATTATTTATGTATACTATTTGTTAATGTTATATATAAATGTTTAGCTTTGAATACAAATAAATAAGGTCTGATTTGATATTGTATACATTTTGTTTCAAAAAATGTTTTTTTTATCTTCTCGTATTTAGGTATATTATGATTGGTAAAAATAAACTCTCGTAAAGTTAAGCAACTAATGAAGTTAATAAATATAGGGCATAGTTTGTCAATGTATTAGCTTATGTAGGTTTACATGGACTAATCCACCATATGTTTACCATTTGTTTACGAAACACAGCTCAAAAGTGGTTTTTGCCCTTATGATTGGTCAGAAACGCTTGGTCAATATCACATTTAACCAATTCACTCGCTAAAAATCAGCTTACGTAGACGAGTGGTTGGTTATTTAATAAGGGAGTTTGTGGTCTACTGTTGACCTTGACTACGCCTGCTAGCTACAACCCCACCTCTCCTACTTGGAGTGTGTAGGTCGCTAGGTGTGAGGTTGACTGTCCGGCTCGTGTACATACCTGGGGCGGTGTCGGATTGTCGTAGAAGATAGACACAACAATATAGTAGCCAACATTGTGCAAACATTGACCCCATATATTGTGAAATGAACATATGTCAAATGTGACCGCTACAGAACACACGGCTGGGCACAGGTAGATTAAAGCAGAACTAACTTACTCTATGGACTTGGGAACTCGAAAGTTCATTACCGTACTTACAAAAGTACGCCCGCCACCTATCGCTTTCTTGAGCTAATTCTATCCAGTCCACCTAATTACACCCGATCCCTATATTAAACTTGTTCTCTAATACCCCTCATTACACCCTATCCCTATCTTGAAAAAATTCTAACCAGTCCACCTAATTACACACTATCCCTATCTTCAGCTGGTTCTATCCATTCCACCTAATTACACCCTATCCATATCTTCAGCTCGTTCTCTCCAGTCCACTTCGTGACACCCTATCCCTCTATTGAGCCAGTTATATTTAATCCATCTAATTGCACCCTATCCCAAACTTGAGCTAGTTCTATCCAGTACCCATCATTACACCCTATCTTGATCTTGCTCTATCCAGTACCCTTCATTACACCCTATCTTTATCTTGATCTTGCTCTATCCAGTACCCTTCACTACACCCTATCTTTATCTTGATCTTGCTCTATCCAGTACCCTTCATTACACCCTATCTTTATCTTGATCTTGCCCTATCCAGTACCCTTCATTACACCCTATCTTTATCTTGATCTTGCCCTATCCAGTACCCTTCATTACACCCTATCCCTATATTGATCTAGTTCTTTCCTGTCCACCTAATTACACCCACTTCATATCTTAAGCTAGTTCTCTCCAGTACACATTACTACATTAACACAAAATGGAGTGAAAGGAATATAAAGAATAGTAGGAAACTTATAAAGGAATATCACCCTCCTTTATATGTTTCTATTACGTTTTCCTGTACCTTCTTCCAGATAACTAAACGTACCTCAAAAAGTGAAAAGAGGATTTCCCTACACATATATACTATAGCTCTGCTTTCACGTATTCAGCTGTCACTTTTTATATTATATATTATCAATACTTCTAATATAACAATAATAAAATAGTAAAATGTTATCATTGTGGACAGCAAAAAAAAATCTTTGAATTTACTTAAGGTGCGGTCGCATAGCTACTAATATACAGTAAAAGTGACTGATTTGCGACCGAAATTCTAGATTAACCAATTATGATACATTTTTTTATTATTTTTATTATGACTGTGTGTACACTTTTCTAAATTGATATTGAATTATATAATTAATTTTTTTATGCATAAATTTTTAAAATTAACTCAAAAAACACATTTTTGAAAATAGTTTGATTTAAAAAAAACAAAAACATACAATCTTAAGCTTTGTGTGTAATTTAAAAATATAATATTTTGAATCACGTAAACCTATTCATAGGGCCATAAATTTGGCATTAGTTACATAAATTTAGTTTTATTACAAGATAGGGGTGGCAACCCCCACCATACCTACTCAAGCCAAGAGAGAGAGAGAGAGGAAGTGTCTGGAAGAACCCAAGACTCAGCAGTCGGCAATAATCCTATTGTTCGCTTGACAGGACAACACTAATAGCCTAGAAACATGTCCAGAAGACCAGTTGGAATATTTCAGTTGTATTTTTTTCCTGAGTCTTTAAAAATAAATGTGCAAGCTAGAAGGTGAACCTACATCAACATTATTTAATAAAATATATTTTTAATGGGGGTTTTTAACATGCAATTTATGAAAACAAGGATTATATAAGCACACGACTTACAACTAGCTTTTAACTATGACGTACATAACGGCTTACTAAAGTTAAATTAGCGAATTTACCTGTGATCAAAACCGGGACCCTTAGCATAGTAAGTACACGTGCTATTGTCCTAGCTAAAGTATCAGTTAAAATATAATGAGAAACGTACTACGTAAAATATGATAAGACACTTTAAATAAATGTTTAAAAAAATATAGTGATCAAAGCAAAGCTTTGGTAAAATAATATTCAATATCAAAATTGGATTCAATTTAAATGTTGTGCAAGTTGCCGCAACTTATGATGACTCTCAACACACAAAGTATTAAATTATTTACATTTATTTTGTATTAAAGATTGAATACTTTTCTAAAACATGCCATTATTTGTATGCTCCTAAGCTAAGAATGATCTTTTTGAGGTCAGCGTAGCATTTCGAAGTGTTCGGAAACTATATGCTATCTTCCAAGTAGACCAGAGTTGGAATGGGCCCCCCAAAAGGGCGCAGACCTTGGCTTTCCAAAGGGCGTAAAATATTTAGATGATTTCAAAAAAGTTTACCTATTTATTGTAAAATATCTATACGAATTCTGGTAGAATTAAATAATATTCACTAATAATAATTATTAGTGGTTACTGCAAAGACTTCCAAAATAACATTATTTTTGTTTTTTCGTTATTATTGAATAAAGTGACTTTCATAGGTTATTTTTAATAAAATAGTATAAAGAAAAATTAATGGGGTTAGTGAATTTTATCTCACAAATTGGAAAAAACATCTATCATTTAAGGAACAGATTGTACAAGATATTATATCCTTGGCAAGGATCGTCGGACTATTTGGATATAGTCTGTCTCAACAACATTTATCCTGAGCAAACTGGGTTTGTCTGGGAAAAAAGGATGGGTACTACATCACACCCCCAATCACCTCAACTAAACCAGACTTATATCAACGCTGAATACAAGCCCCTCCAAAGACACACACCAACACATTCCAAAATACATTTTCAATTTTACGCCAAGCTCTCAAATATTTTAAATTTATAAATTATTGAATTAATTATTCAACTTAACATATCCAAATTATAATAAGGGAGAGACACTGCTACAAATCCTATTCATAACATAATAATACGTGTAATTACATCAAATATTACTAGTCACAGTAATTTCATTAAAGAAATTAAAAATTGAAACGGGTGATCAAAGCTTATTCCAGGGAGAGAGTTTTGTAACAATCTGCGTAAGGTTATGTGGGAACTGACTTGAAGGCCTACGAAAGGCTCTCCTTACCAAACAAACTTAGTAATTAAATAATAGATCTTGTTGTTTAATATCTTAAGTATTCTTAATTCTTACTTAAGCAACGAAAAATTACGCAGGAGCCAAAAAATTACACACGCGTAAAATCATCACCAAACGCTATCACACACACTAAACAGCTGATTTCCACTGCTGCAAGGGCAAACCACATGACAACAACCACACGGATCATGGAAGAGGTGTGCCTTCTCTCCGACTGTGGCCGGTGCCTGGCGATCACCCCTTGTTGCCGAATATCCTCCAACCCCTAAATTTGTACTCACTCTAAATTTAATTTCACCTAAACGGCCCCGCCTAAGCTTTATTATTCGAATATTATTTTGAATTTAATTTTTTTTAGATTCATCATTGCAAAATTTATTCGCCAAGAGCGAGGTGGAGCCTGTGCTGAGGGCGCACAAACTAAAGAAACTCAAGGGCAGATGGGTCAGCCCAAGTCTGATGAGTAGACTAGTAAAAATGACATAGCCTCCCTAAAGTTTCTAATGAACTCGTCCTTGCAAGGAACTGTTTCTACCTGCTACAGAGGTTTGAAATCTTTTCTTTGGTAGGTTAGTCAGTAGTCTCTCCGGTTAGCGTTTAGTGTTCGTAAATAGTAGCTAATAGTCTTGTATAAAGTGAGGAAAGTGCATAGTTTCAGCGTTATGTCAGAAACACGTGTGAAGGGACTGATGCGCTACTCGACTAAAGGTAACAAGATTGTACGTCCATCAAGAAAACCTAAGAAAAAGCGTAGGCCTCAAGGGCTAGCAAATTACTGGAAAACAAAATGGTATGTATTTTTCATTAAAACATAAACAAAAGATCTAAATCCATTAGTATCAGGGGAAAAAAGAATGAAGCTGTAAAAAGGAGAAGTTAACATTATATAATTTTATTGCGATGGCTTAGAAATCTAACCAAATTTATATTTTCCAAACTTTAGTTCACGTGCTGAAAGTACAAAGGACTCACAAAGAGACAATTCATCTCAAAATATCTCAAAATACCTCAAGGAACCAAGAAGAACCACACTTTCTTTCCATGTAAGTATTTAAAAATCGGGATTTCCACATGGATTATTCAAAATAAAAGTTGAAACAAACATAATTAATTATTGTATTTATTTGTTTGTTTAGGGTTGTTCGCGGAGGAGATCAGGAACGCGAATTAAAAGTGCCTAACATAACAAGAGCCTCAAAATGAAAATATTCATTTTGATCTATCTATGTAAGTAGCATGCAATAGTTTTAAGATGTTTAATTTTTTAAGGAAAAAGTACCATGAATGTGACCATTATTTGTGTTTTTGTGTCTCTCTCTCTCTCTTTGTGCGTGTTTGTATCAACCCTTTTTTGGGGGTTCGAATATAAGCCGCGGGACTGGGGGTGAATTTTTCCTTAGTAGTTTCCCATCTCCTCTCCATGCAAATGCGGGTGTGCTTACATAATCACTTACCTTCTTAATCCTTACCTCACTAGATTAAATTTGTCAATTTTGTGATGAGTAACGTTCTAAAATAATAATAATAATAATAATAGGTTTTTAAAATCCAAAAAGCTGACTGGTTCTTGAAAAAGGTTCGGGGCAATGCAAAATAGCTTGATAAAAATTTGAAAATTTCATAAAGAAAAAAATAAAAGATAAAAATCATATATAATAAAATTACAATTAAAACGTTTTAAAGATTGAAATGAGAGCATTGTATACACCTTAAGAAACTAAAACACTATTAGTTTATTTTGTGTTGAGGATATCTATTGTGAAGTCATACTAAATCGTATAAAACTAGCACATTGGTTTATACTAGCCTACTTTATAATCCCCAAATATAATAAGTTCTAATTTTTTTAAACTATGAATAATTTACGATCGAATTATACATAGTAGCCTAATACAATAAAAAATGTATTAACATAATTATGGCCATTTTACACCAGATAAGTGTATCAAGAGCAGCTTTAATACAACCAAATCCCATTTTTAATCTTCATACCAACTTTAGACAATTTAAAAAGATAACTTTAACTAGATTTTAAATATTCGGGTAGGTATCTCCGGTAAAAGTATATTCGTTTTGATTTAAATATTTAAATGATTTTAGTTCATTCATTTTTAATTAATAAATTTAAAAATGTTGTTGTCCTCACAATTTTGATAACGCCTGGAATAATCCCCGGAGTGGGCTCCAATCAAATTTTACTGGCTTAACTCTGAAATCAGTTCTTTCAGTCCTGATTATAAATTAACCTTGTTAGTGACAAATCAGACCCGGAACTAAACTGAATTTTGGAATAACATAAGTTAAAACTATACCCCATATCTTAATAACGCAAGGCAAAACTAAACCTATTTCCGAAATAGTATTAGTCAAAACTAAGCCCAGTTCCAATATAGTATTAGTCGAAACTAAGCCCAGTTTTGGAATAATGTTAGCGAAGACTAAACCCGGTTCCGGAATAATGCCCAGTTAGGATTAATTCCAGTTACAGCCAGCCCTCCGGACCAAGACAGATCTAGTCTAGCCTAACCTTAACTACCTATCTGTTTCAAATAAATTAATACATATTACTTTTTTTTGGTCATATTAGACGCAAGGTTACATTTAGAGTGTCATTGTTTGAAAAACATGTGTTTTGTTTCTGACTTATTATTAATACATTTAACCCTTTTTCTCAGGTATACAAAGAGCCCAGATACATTAATAATTACTAATTCCAAATTAACCCCTATTTCAACATCTTCATTACAAGGAAGAAGAATAATTAACCTTAAATATTTTGTTGAACAAATAATATCAATGGATGACCATCTTCCTTTTCACTGCTCTTTCAAAGACATGGATCCAAAACGTGAAATAAGAAGAGGACTGAATTCTGGATTCATGTTCAAATGTAGACTCTGTGGATTGGAAAGTATGTTGTGGACAGATATTCCTGATAATTCTGTAGAAACTCTTTTCATGGACGTTAACAGTGCTGCCGTATCAGGAACAATGAGTACTGGTGGAGGGCATGCACAGCTCGATGAAATAATGTCAACAATGAATATTCCATGTATGAGTAGGAACACCTTCAAAAAGTATCATGATCACCCAGGAGATGAGTGGGAAAAGGCAGCACAATGTGAAATGGAAGCCGCAGTCAAGCTAGAGATAGAAGAAGCAAAGAAACGAGGGCACATAGCAGCCGATGGGACTCCTCTATTAACCGTGGCAGCTGATGGCAGCTGGGGAAAGAGATCTTAGAGAAACAACTACAGTTCGCTGTCGGGTGTGATAAGTAAAGCTTTTCTTCGTATTCAAACGCTTATTTTTAAGCCTTATGGAAGTATATCCCACAAATTTCCACACTGTTAAATATGAATATAAATCACTTTTTGGGCACTTGTATTTATTATTATATGACGAATTTAATTTTTGTGCCATACTAACCAAGATAGAGCGCTGCCCAAAAAGAAAAACTTTTTTAAATCTAACTGGGTTAACACAAATTAAAACTCAAAGGGCTAAATTAATTATGATAATTTTATTCATTCATTCAATCAATTTCATCCAACTGAGTGTCAGAAAATCACAATGAATTTGTAAAAAATCAAGTATACACAAATTTATTCAACTAAACATTACAAATAAATATTAGGTTTTCCCATAAACCAATAGTAAAAAATCCATGTATTTAGATAACATAAACACTCGATTTAACTCGATTTTAGCCAAAGTTTGTAATTACGTTTACCTTTGAAAAAAACAACTGAACACCTAAATCTAATCCGGGACATTCTACTATGCATGTTTTGCTATCCAGGAATCGTCCCACTCTCAGAACTATTTCTAGTTTATTCAAGTTCACTATTCATAAGTGTCGTCCTTATTATTGTAAAATACTATTGCTAAGTGATACATGTGTGCTTTACAGGCTGCGATCATTGGTTTCTATACAAGAAAAGTTCTATACATCGGCGTAAAAAACAAATTCTGCACAACTTGCACACGTTCTAAAAATAAAGGTGTAGATCCACATCAACACGTGTGCAGTAAGAACCGGGATCTTAGTTCAACCAGCATGGAAGCTGCAGTTATTGTAGAAGGATTTCTTGTTAGTGAGGCTATCTATGGAGTGAGATATGCAAAGTTAGTTGCTGACGGTGATAGCAGCGTGTATAAGAAAATACTTGACGCCAGGCCATATAAAACATTGACAGTAGAAAAAGTGGAATGCCGTAACCATTTACTCAGGAATTATTGTAATAAAATTAGAGACATAGTTACAACAAGTGATGGAGGGCGGTTCCCCATTATGTTACGTAGGAAAATAGGAAATAATACACTCAGGTTAAGAACAGCTGTCAGTAAAGCTATACAATATAGGAAAAAACAAGATGCACCCCTAGAAAAGAGAATGGATGAATTAAGAAAAGATATTTTGAATGGACCTAGCCATGTGTTAGGTGACCATTCGAAATGCAAAGAGCGTGGATATTTTTGCCAGGGAGAAAATAAGCCAAATGAATTTAACCTAATTCCTGATTTAATTAAAGTAGGTCTCTTTGAAAAGGTTTTGGCCCCATCTAAATATCTTGCCCAGAACAGTCGCAGCCTTATACAAGATGTAGACAGCAACGCTGCGGAACAATATAATGGTGCCGTTGCAAAATTAATCGGTGGGAAAAGAATAAATTTTTCCCTGTCTGGCAGTTATAAAGTAAGATGTGCGGCTGCAGTGGTCCAACACAACACGGGAAAGGCCCATTACGTACTCCACAAATCTATCTACGGTAGAAGTCCCGGGAGATTTTGTAAGGAATCTCAAATGAAGAGAAAGTTGAAGGTAGACTCTGAGACAGAACGTCGTAGAAAGAAGCCAAAGCTAACAAGATCCCTTTTTTGCGAAAAAGGTAGCCAGGACCAAGACTATGGTGTAAATGTACAGCGACCAGACATGAGTTTAGTGGAATTTCAAAGAGAGAAAGATCAGCTTTTAATTTCTCTAAGAAGAACCAAAGAAGAAAGAGAGGCTTTAGAACGTCTTACAATCTTACAGAGAGAAAGTGGCGAATGGCTAGAGCAAAGAAGAAAATTATTGACGTCATCGAACTTTGGTACAGTATGCAAACGTAGAGCAGATACTGGTTGTGAAAAATTGGTTAAGCAAATGCTGTACAGCTCTGAACTACAATCTCAATCAATTATGTATGGCCAGATAAAGGAACGAGATGCCATTAATGACCTTGAAAAAAAAAAGAAAGCGTTAAAGTAGTACCCTGTGGCCTTTTTTTAGACAGGGATATACCATATTTAGGAGCTTCACCAGATGGTCTTATTGATGAGGATGGAATAGTGGAGGTAAAATGTCCATTCTCTGCTGCTGAGATGACTCCTGAAGAAGCTGTTTTAGCAGGGAAAATACAAGTTTTTAAGAAAAATAAAGGTGAGCTTGTTCTTAACAAACGCCATAATTATTTTTATCAAATTCAAGGTCAGCTTCACATAACCCAACGAAAATACTGTTTACTTGTAGTATGGACAAAAAAAGGTATGGTAGTAAAAAGGGTAGAAAAAGATGATGATTTTTGGAAAATTGAAATGGAATCAAAATTAACTAGATTTTATTTAGATTGCATATTGCCAGAGTTAATAGATCCTAGGCACACCAGATCAATGAAAATAAGAAATCCAGAATATATTTTGAATGCACAAAATTCTAAAACAAAGTAACCAAAATTTTTTAAACAAAGTAATAATTACTTTGTTTCAAAATTGTTTTTTACATAGTTTTAGACTTTTGTTTATATACAATTATTGTAATCATTTTTATTCTTTATTTTAAAAACTTTCACTAAGATACTATGATTGATTAAAAAAAATTATATTTTAATACAGTGTAAAAATGTGTTTTATTGTAATGGTTACTTGATATTTCTAGATAATTGTACTATGTTCCTGAAATAAAAGTAACTGAAGATATCATCGATTGTGATGACTTCTAGGGTTTTATATATAGCCTAGCTTTTCTCTGTTCCTACTGTACAACTATTATAAATGTATTTTATTGTAATTGCTACTAAATATATCTCTATAATTGTGCAATGTTCCTGCAATAAGAGTAACTGAAAATATCATCGATTGTAATGACTTCCAGGGTTTTGTATATAGCTTAGCTTTACTATATTCTTACAATAAAACTATTTATAAATATATTTTATTGTAATTAATACTAAATATTTATATATGGTTGTGTTTTGTTCCTACAATGAAAGTAACTGAAGCTTCCATCGATTGTAATGACTTCCAGGGTTTTGTAAATAGCTTAGCTTTACTCTATTCTTACAATAAAACTATTTATAAATATATTTTATTGTAATTAATACTAAATATTTATATATGATTGTGTTTTATTCCTACAATGAAAGTAACTGAAGCTTCCATCTATTGTAATGACTTCCAGGGTTTTGTAAATAGCTTAGCTTTACCCTATTTTTACAATAAAACTATTTATAAATATATTTTATTGTAATTAATACTAAATATTTATTTATGATTGTGTTTTGTTCCTACAATGAAAGCAACTGAAGCTTCCATCTATTGTAACGACTTCCAGGGTTTTGTAAATAGCTTAGCTTTAATCTATTCCTACAATATTCTATTATAAATGTATTTTATTATAATTATCACTAGAGATATCTATATAATTGTGCTATATTCCTGCAATAAAAGTAATTGAAGATGTCATCTATTAAATTACTTCCGGAGTTTTGTATATAGCTTAGCTTTATTCTATTACTACAATAAAACCATTAAAATATATTTTATTTTAATGGCTACTAGATACTTTATATAATTGTGCTATGTTACTATGATCAAGTGCAATGAGAGACAAACGCGTTAGTCAACTGGGCATTTGGTGCGGGTTCCTCCAAAATGTGTTCAACAGTAACGCCTTCAATAAATTTATGGTAAAATCTGTATTTTTTTACACAATGGAGAAAGACTTAAACACAAGTCCAAATATACCATAAAAAACTCTCTTCATTTAAAAAGTGTTGACAAATTCCGGGACACCCTTGACAGTTATTCAAGATCTGTTGATATTAGCATGTGCAGAAAACTAAACTCTACTTTGTTACTGGAGAAATATTTGATTAATTTTGACCAACAAATTTCATTTCTAAAAAAACTGTAAAATTACTCGCTCTCCCTTCTGTCGCAACTTAGTCAATACAAGAAGTGTTTAGTGTAAAAAAAACTCCTTCCATTAGCAGTTGAGGGGATGGGAATCAGCTACCCCCACAAAAAAAATTTCTCTATCCTCACAAGTGCCCTCCTACAGTAAAATATTAAATCTTGCATATGTGGTTGGCTCTCACCATTTTGAGAGTAACTCCTAAATATCCCATATATTGTTATCAAATGGGGACTATAATAATAGAGTAAGCAACTTTTTTTAGACATTCATATACAATCTAGATTTGCCAAGGACGGGGAGATCGAGTTTCGAATCTCGGTTGGGTGAACTGGGGATTTCCTAAATGTTTTTTTACTCTCCCTCCGCGAAAATTTGAGTTCCCTTACTCTAAATTCAACCTGCCCAATTTCTAACCCATTAGCGTAATTAGTACTTAAGTGTATAACCCAAACGGGTAGTAAGATACGGTGCTAAAAAAAGATACCCTCTAGATCAGTGGTTCATAACCTTGTATCGCTCGCGTACCTCTTGGCATTTTCATGAATTGTGTCCATAATTATAGAAATGTTTGATTACTACATTAGCAATTATAATAATTATAATAATTTATTTGTTGCAACTGAAAAATATGGGCTAGTAATGAGATTAAAAAACAATGTTATAATAAGGTGAATAAAGAGTTCATATATTTTTACATTCAAAAATCAAAAATATACCAAAAGAAACACATTTAATTAATTTATTTATTTATTAATAAATATAAACTATTTTATGTTTGAAATTAAATTCATTTTCTCAAGATCATATATATATATATATATATATATATATATATATATATATATAAAGCACCGCCCCTCGCCAAATCGTTGAGTTAATTTAATAACTTTTGACTGATATTTTGTCTTACACTGCTAGCAAATGTAGCTCTTTCCACCATTATCAAAATGATTCCGCGTACCCCCAAACGTCCTGGCACGTACCCCACGTTGGGAACCGCTGCTCTAGATAATTGGGCCGAATACGTAACGCGTCCTCTTACTAAGCTAATTGTTAGATTCCCGCTGGGGCGTCGTATTGATCATATTTTGATGAATTTACGGTCTCGAGTTCTGTCTCAGGTTTATGCTAGTTTGTAAATCGCGTGCCTATATAATCACATTTCAGTGAAGGTATTCAGAAAGTGCACGTTTTATATTCAATTATACTTTTAAAAAAGTTTGTAGGTCATGTGCTAATATAGCCAATTTTTAGGATGTTCAGAAAGTGCACGAATAACTGTCCAATTGATTTTAAAAATCTAGAAAAGCACTATATAATACGATTAGTCACTTTTTTTTCAAACCACCTAGCAATAATCAATATGCATATGATAATTATATTTTCATCAAACGCAAATTTAAAACTATTTCATTTTTACTAGAATTATAAAACAGTTTTCTAAGTACTGTATATTAGAAATTGGAACAAAGCTTATTCAATGTAGCCTGTTTATTCAAACACTTTGCGAACCCAGTGCTTCAGGTAGAGGCGGCGGCCGGTCTGCTTTGTTTGTCATTCAGAATACAGAAAACCAATCGACCATAAGAGTGACACACGCCAGGGTAGGGAAAGTAATACAGTGGTGGGGGTATTACCTCTCCTCAAGCAGGTACTCAGTTCAAGAAGGAAGATAAGACCCAAAAGGGAATTTGGTCTTCTATTCTGCCGCACCTTAAAGGTTCTTCCTATCAAAATACATTTAAATAATATATTTAGATGCGACTATAACCGTAATTAACAAACATAATAGCGTTGTTATTTAATCCATCACCATCATTATATTTATAGTAATGTTTTAAACTATAAAATATAATGATGGATTAAATAGCTAAGCTATTATATTTGTTAGTTACAGTTATAACAGCATCTAAATAATATATTCTTTAAACTGAAAAATGACCATGGGCACGGGACGATTCCTGGATAGCTCGGTGGTTAGTGCATTGGCGTAATGAGCCAAAGCTCCCGGGTTCGATCCCCCTGTCAATTTAAACGATGTACAATATATTGTTATTCCGTATAAGGATTTAATTTTACGTTTTCTGAAAAGTCTTTAGGAATCTTAATTTTAGAGAGACCAGAGCGATCACCAGTGCAGATTTCTCTCCCGCTTTGGCATTCAAAAAAGTTTTTAAACCCTCGTAAACACACTACCAACGTTTTTGGTTAAGATACAGTCGCATAAAGTTACCCATAGTAGTTTTAAAAATTCCATAAAATGAATTAATCCTGGAAAATCAGAAAAAATGGGTTGTAGCTGTGTTATGGACACGGCCGTGTGTTGTACGTGAATACGTTTATGTAACGGGTTATATATATTTTTTAAATAAAATATTTTTATTTATGTATTTAGGATAAAAGCAAGGAAACAAATGATTATTGTGTTAAAATATAACTTTATTAATTATAGGTCTGTGATACGAAAAGTACGACACAAATGGCATACCAGATACATCGAGATTTCTGGTAAACGTTAAATCAATACAGGTATTACCTAAGGTTGTTAGAGAAGTTTCAATATAAGGCAAATTGAACTCGCTGAGCATGAAGTCGCGCAATGAGCGGTTTTGTGAGATATCAACATTAAAGTCTCCAACTATCATAACTGGTGTAGTAAGATCAGGCTCGTAATCGGGTATAATTTTAACGATGTTTTTGGAATATTTTAACAACGATCGTAACATAAAGAGTTTAATTTCTGCTAACGCTGTGCCCGGGTGGATATACACACACCCGAGTACGAATTTGAAGATGCCATTGGCCTTTACGTTTACTAGACATTCATCACCAGCTTTTGCGTCTTTCATTTCCAAATAAATTTCCGAAATGTCAATGTTAACTCTATTACAATCAGTGAAGCTATTGATGTTGCGATATATGGCGACTCCACCGGCTTTGCGACTTGATGATGATGATACCGCTACCGATGATGTAGTTGCAATTTGTCTGTTCTTAGCGGTATTACAATATGATCTCAGACCAAAGCCAGGCACATTCACTGGCATGGAATTTTCCATCCAAGTTTCGCTGATTGCCAAATAATCAGATCGGTTGATGATTGTATCGGTAGAGATGTCTTCTGAGTGCGCGACCAAGCTTTGTGCATTAATGGCGGTAATAAGTATAAAACAATGCTGATCAGGAACACTAT
>CABEEJ010002453.1:26488-45195 GCA_901482245.1 Timema douglasi
CCCCCCAACAAATAACATTTGATTTGCCCCGGGTTTTTATTCTGACCAAATTGATGTTGGTATAAAACTTATGTTGCTTGTTTATTATATATATTTTGTTTTTTTATTTACTTGGTATACACTTGGTATTATGCCTTCTACTATAACATAAAAGGTGTCTCTTACTTTTATTTATAATCTCATATTAATTTATTATTTGATTTATTTTTAATTATGTGCTCTAGTAGTGATCAAAAATAAATCAGGTTGCTATGCTATGTCTTAATGCTATACTCACAATAATTGTATTATTTACTTAGCGATCTGGTGGTCTGGGGGTACTTCTGTGCTGGGGGTCCAGGGCTCAATCCCCGGTCCGGGCATAGATTTATCAAAACGCTTCCTTCACCTCTGGCAAGAAGTGTATTAATCACAACTTGTGAATGTGGGGAATGCCAGGCCTCCACCGTGGATCGAATCCAACGTTAAACTGTAGGTCCTCCATTTCATCTCACAATCACCCTACCATTACACATTAGCGTAAGTACGTATAACCCGAACGGGTAGTAAGACGTGGTGCTAATAATAATATTATTTACTTCTGCTCTTTCCCCCTACCCGTTATAAACCCATGACATGCACATCCAATTTTCAAAACGTATCGTGACCGATCACTTACTTAAAATACAATATAATTGGTACACTAAATATTGTATTTACAATATAAATTATTCATTATTTTTCTGGGAAAGATGGGTTACTTTCCTAGGTAAGACTGTTTTTGTTCATATATAAATCTCGCGTGGTTAAACTCTAAAAACACGTATAAAACCCATCATCAATTAAATTTGACGTTTCTCTGAGACAAGTTTCTCATTGTAGCTAGAACAGCCAGCTACTATGAAGGAAGGGGGAGTAGTGGAAGGAGCCTTGAGGTTCTGATGATAAGCTGAAAAACAAAACCAGCAACTGAGTAGAGTCAGTCTTCAAGAGGAAAAGAACTAAAGATTATTTTCTTGGCTCTAGAGGGAATTGTTTGTGTTTCGTTTCTTATATTTCTTCGTATTTTATACAATTGAAGTTTATTTTTTTGCCGCGCCTTAGTACCCTTTCGGGCTATACGCATATATAAATTACGCTAATGAAATATAGACGATGAATGAAAGTAGAATTTCAGAGGAAATGTACCTACATTAGCGTTGAAAGAGAGTTGGAAACCGTGTATTAAAAACCATCCTCAAGACACCCGACAGGGATTATAACCCTGATATCCCAGTCACCGACAAACTAATCTAACTCTAGATTGACGCGTTACACCATGCGGGCCACTATGATACTGCTATTTAGAAAGTGGCTTTTATAGTAATCAGGGCCGAGGATTTAAATAATAAAATAATGATACTTTTTTTCAATGCGTTTATTACCTGTTTCGGTGGCCACATGGTCTAAGGCGTCCCGCTAGTGTTAGATTATACTGCCGATGAAAGAGAGATCGGAGTCCAATTCCTGGTCGGGTGTACTGAGGGTGTTTTTTTACAAAGTGGTTTTCCACTATCCCTTCACGCAAATTCAGGTACACTTTATCGAAAATTCAATCTTTCTCATCCCTAACTTTTTAGCGCAATAAAGAACATAGGCCTATGCGTATAACCTGAACAGGTAGTAGGACGCGGTGTTAAAAAATATGCATTTATTTTCCATCACTAAGCATTCCTTAGTGCTCTTTCGAGGTCTAGCGCTTCTTCATCCGTTTTATGTTTCTTAGAACGTATGTACGCGTTTCACTCTAACGCTTTTGATTGACACTTAAACATAATTATGTAAAGAGTTTACAAACTTGATTGTATGTGAAAGCTTAGAATAATGACTCTCTTTCTTCGACTAACTGTGGCTCACCTGTCAAGCAAAACTATATATATAAATATAGCACTATATTTGGTTCGTATTTAGTGTCATCCACAAACATTGTTCAAATATGGCAGCGTGACTCGGTGCAACAAACAGTATATTTTGTGTTCGCCCACTCCAATGCGCACGGTAACCGTGCATTAGTTAGTGTACAGCTGGCGGACATCTGCATCAGTTACGTCATTTTAAACGTAGGTTGATTTAGTTAAGCCTATATTTCTTAGGTTATTATTACTATTATTAAAAGACTGAATATAAATTTTATCTGCACTACATTTTAACCTACAAATATATATCGCAAACGGAAATGGGAAAAATAAACCCACACACTAAAACAAAGCTTGGTTTTGTACAAATATCTAAAAAGTGAAACAGCTGGTCTAGTACAATAGAAAATAAGCGAAAGTGCCGAAACCATTGGATCTGAGCTCCTGCCAAGTACTTCTCATTGGAATCTCAGCACCGCCGAAACTACTAACACCAAGGGTGAAGATGAAACCGATTTAACCCCTCTTCCATTTTACAAGATTTTAAGTGATGAACTTGAAATGCACACTGCTCCGGCAAGATGGAATCCTTCTATAAGTAATACCAAAATACTGTAAAAAAAAAAAAGCCCGCCATAGAGACCAAAAAGTGATTTAATTTTTCCGTTCAGCTCTTAATGGTCGAAGATATTCCTTAAATTATATTACACTAGGGAACTAAGTAACGGAGAATATATTAGCCAATCATGGTTAGTGTATTATATTATTATTAGCACCGCGTCTTACTACCCGTTCGGGTTATACGCACTTACGCTAATGTGTAATGGTAGGGTGATTGTGAGATGAAATGGAGGACCTACAGTTTAAGGTGGAATCCGAACCACGGCGGAGGCCTGGCATTCCCCACATTCACAAGATGTCTTGTCAGAGGTGAAGGAAGGGTTTGGTAATCAGATAAATCTTGGCCGCGACCGAGGATTGAACCCCGACCGCCAGAACAGAAGTCTGACACCTTACCCCTAGACCACCAGGTCACCCGTTATTGTATTATAAAGAAAAAGATTCGCTATTGTGTTTCTGCTGTAAGCTGTTTTCTAGTAATAAAATGTCACACACTGCTGCTGGCTATAATTTATGTGTTTACTTTAAAGAACACGAAAAATCTAAAAACCACTTGGAGTCCCATAAAAAATATATTTAATTATCTTACATACTTAAATTAGAGCATACAACTGATTCACTGTGACGAAAATTATTACATATAGCAGTATGGTACTGGAGGAGCACAGTAGAACTTCTAGTTGCCAATGTTAAGTTCTTAGACCAACAATTTTTATTCTTTCGTGGAACATGATAAACTAAAATAGGGGGAAGGGGGGACCGTGATGTAATTTCTCATAAAGGTAAATTATTGTGATGCCAGCTGGTGTGATGCAATCGTGATCGTGTTCAAACCCGCCTGGTCATTGTTCAGGTTTCGTCATCCTGCCCATTTTGTATCATTTGATTTTTTAAATGTGGAATGTGCCCTATTGGTTTTTTAATTGTTATGGGTGTGAGTGTGCCCCATTGGTTTGAATTCCTGGGAGGATGCTGGTGTGGTGTTTTATGAGAGCCCCATTGGTTCGAGAGTATCACATTCTACAAACGAGCACAAGCTAAATGAAATAATATACACGGTTACAGAAACATTGAGACAAGAGGAACATCTCTGTCCACCAAAGAGCATAACGATTCTCCTTTTAACATACCTCCATTAAAAATACATATATTTACTTATATCTCAGAACCTAATGGTTTTATAAAAATATATTTTATATTAAAGTTTTTTATTTTTAATAGTTCTACAACTTTGTAACTATAAGTTATTTCGCATCGCAAATAGCTGTGGAGATATGATCAAAATTGGAAATATCCGCTTTTGTAAGGTACCCTCTAAGTCATTTTCCCGTAAAAATGAGATGCGCCATTTTATTTCTAATGTTAAACAGTTTCTAGATACAAATTTTAATCAAAATTGATTTTTTGACCCTATACTAAACTACCATTAATTTTTAAGTTAGATATCTATTTCCAAAAAATCCTCTGGGGCACCTTTATGAAAATTCTATATACTAAGTTATAGCCCGATCGGTAGAATGATTTCGATTCTAGAGATACAAACACAAACGGATAAACAGACTGGCAGACCGCAACGCAAACAATTATTTAAAAAAAATTGTTTCAGGGGGTCATGAAACATAAACATCCATCACAATCTATAATTTGATTTTTTACGATCATATTACTTCTCTCTCTGAGGGGTCGAGAGACAGTAAAACACTTTTATTACTTTATTTCATATATATGTCAACAGATGTTTAATTCAAAGAATATTTATTGTGCCACATTTTCTGACGAAATAACATAACACACTAATGTTTGTATTTCATATATGTTAGGAAAAAGGCAAATTCATTCCAAATTATTTAAAAATAAACATGATTACATTCTAGCTACTATTATTAAGACTTCACCTTAAAAGGGCACAAATTTTGTTTCATTGTATGGATTTGAACTGTAAGTACATTCACTAGACTCGCATAATAACTTGACCAAGGATAGCAATGAACTGACGAGCTTCTTACATCCTAATTATAGTGTATTCTCGCCTCCGCTCATTCTTGTGCTGTCTCTGCCGCATTTAGAGCTAGTGTAAATTCATGTTTGGGTGCGAAACGTGGCTTTTTACTTTACATGGCGGAAACAAATTTAGGATGTTTGAAACCAAGTTGCTTAGGAAGATACTTGGTCCAAAAAATGGATGGGAATACTGGGGATTAGAGAAGGCTACAAAATGATAAGTTACCTTACTTGTACTCCCCACAAGACATTGTTAGGATAGTAACGTCTCGTACAGGTTACGGTGGGCAGGACATGCAGCGCGAATAGGAGAATCTAGAACTTTGTTCAGGGTATTGACCTGCAAACCCAATGGGAAGAGATATTAGGAAGACCTAGATGCATACGCAATTAATTAGAATGGACCTGAAAGAAATAGGGTTTAAAGAGGTGGACTGGATAGAACTAGCTCAAGATGGGGATAGGGTGTAACGAGGAGTATTGAATAGAACTAACTCAATGTAATGATATGGACTGGTTAGAACTAGCTCAAGATAGAGATAGGTGGCCTACTTTTGTAAGTGTGGCAATTAACTTTCGAGTGCTCAGTATCATAGAGTAAGTAAAAAAGCACTTCATGGCGTTAGCTCGCAATAGAGCAATACTGACCGAGCGGCCACCGTCAGTTAGCGAAGATAGTGTCAACTTCCGTGGTTGGAGGGTGTCATGTGGTAGCACATAGAACTATTTGGCCGTTAATTTCAATTTTCTAGATTGGAGCTGCTACTTTTTCATTCAAGGAGCTCCTAATTTTTGTCCTTACGAGGCTGAGTTGACCCCGCTCCAGACCCACTGCTTCGTAGAAAATCTAAATTTGCTGAGGATCGAACCCGGGACCTGTGGATCTACACCCAGAAAAGCTGACCATGAAATCACAGAGGTGGTCTTTTGACTGTTGATCTAGTGTATGCTAGCAATATTAGGCAAACTTTACTTTACATCTAGATTACTATTCAAATTAAATTGTTTTGGGCGGGAAGCTTAGCAGATTGTCCACAGGTTCAAGGCCAGGGGACCTGTATTGAATTGCTTGCGGTGAGCCTACTTAAAAAATTAGCGTTTGTATAAAATGTTCATTCTCTTAAGTCGATCACCAAAAGTTTGCAATTAAGTCGGGTGTTGAACGGTTATGTGTAGATGTGGAATATTGTCCTAGATAAGTTAGTTTTATGTCGTTTTATTAACTCCATGTTTGACAAATTTGCATAAAATACCTAAACATTATATTAAAAACTGTGTACAACCTGAACAGGTAGCAAGACGTGGTGCTAAAAAAACTAAGATAAAATGATTCCTAAATAACGCATATAGTAATATATTAAACTTTGGGGACTATATGCAGTCGATCATGAGTTTCAAATGTCTTGGTGAGGGTGTCTGGTCTAAAATGGTACTAGACTATATAATGTTTTCTTTCGTTTTTAAAAGATTCTAATTGATTTAGTAAACACAATCAAATATTGTATTTGCTAAACACCTTTTAGAGAGAGCATTCTCACCATAAACCCATTTATTATTGGTTTATTAGGTCGATAGTGGTTCTGTTTACAAAATAGATGATTTTTCCACATTATATTGCCATCCTGGATTGACCACCACCTCTTAACGTTATTTGAACAGAGCTAATGTTGAGAAAAATCTGCAAGATAGCGTTTGTGTCGCTGAGGATAAGCTGAAAGTGGATGCAAACTTTCCGTTCCGTTGATAACCAAAAATATATCTTCGTCAGCGGTGGAGTGACTGTAAAGTCTTGGGATGAAGTTTTGGGAATGGGTAAGTAGGGTGGGGGAGGTGGTGGGTTAGCAGGTAGACAATCCTCTCTAGCTCTTATGAATGAAATCTGTAAGTCAGGGACCAAATTAAACCGTCTGCTTATTTTTAAAGTTAACCTTAACTCGGTTTAAACATTAAGCTCATTGAGTTTATTTTAACGAGAATGGTGGTCAGAGCTCAAATTACAAATGGGTAAACAAAGGGTGCATCTTTTTAAATGGTTTCCCTTTGTCCCTCTACAAAAATGTGGGTACATTTCCTCTGTTTTAGATATTGCTCATCATTAACACACTAGTGTATTAATAAAAATAAAAATATTAATTACACTATGTGTTCTATATACAGATATGCCTAGTGGTGGGAAAAGCGGGGAAAGGGGGGCTGAGCGGATGTTGTATTTAAAGCATTACATGATGTCGAATATGAGTATTTGTTAATTACGGTTATAGCCTCATCTACATATAATTTAAATTGAAAAATGGCATCTGGACACGGGAAATTAACTTGGGACCTACAAACTATATTTTCATAGTTGTTTAAAAAAAAAGCTAATTTTTTACGTCTGAATAAAGGGGAGAAAATAAAGTAGAAAGATTTTTGATGAGAAACATACAAAAGCGCGATTGAAATTGTAGGCCTATATGTGTGTTAGGATTGTGGAGGGGTAAAGGGAGATGGGGAATATTGATGTAAGCATTCTGTGCACAAATGCACATATTGTTAGTGTCCATCTGGACATGTATGTAACCTGAACCTAGCTAATACAGTAGTGGCTCTCAAATTATGTTACGTGATGCCATTGTAGGTTTTTGGTGCTATTTTTTTTAAACTTCTTTTAGCACGGTGTGTCTTACTACCTTTTCAGTTTATACGCCTTTGTACTAAGTACTCCAACCTTATCACCTTAGGCGTATAACCCGAACGGGTAGTAAGACGCGGTGCTAAATATTATTACTTATCACCTTAACCTTATCAATTCTATTCATCCTTACCTTAAACGTTCCTTCCCCGTTGAGAGTGCAGATAAAAAGAAAAGCAAAATGTAAGTGACTGCCAGAGAAACATTTATTAAAGTTGGAAATCTTTATAGAGATCTTGGTAAAGAGAAATTCATTATTAATTAAAAACCATCACCTTTACTTGGTTGGCTGGCGAATTTTTGGCGAGTGAATATATATACATACACACGCTGGCAAATTCTTGACATGTATATGTATATATAGATATATTTACACACACACGCCAAAAATTTGCCAGCCCAGCGAGTAAAGGAAGTAAATATATATATATATATATATATATATAATTATATACACACACCTTTTACCCTGAAAGATAGCAAGCAGCCTTACTGACTAATTACACTATGGCCCTATCACAAAAGCCACAACATAGTGGAACCAAGC
Organism: Timema douglasi; assembly: GCA_901482245.1. Taxonomy (NCBI): domain Eukaryota; kingdom Metazoa; phylum Arthropoda; class Insecta; order Phasmatodea; family Timematidae; genus Timema; species Timema douglasi. The sequence continues at coordinate 34,203 of CABEEJ010002453.1, forward strand.
AAGATGAGCTTGCTGCTACCTTTCAGGGTAAACTGTGGGAGCAATCAATGGCGATACTCGTCCATACTGGAGCTTCTGGGCTGCAGCACTTTGAAATCAATCAAATCATTTGGTCAAAAGAGCCAAATACCTTCCACCACTAGAAGAAACATACGGAGAGCGTATTCATTCTTTAACTACATCCTCGAAGATTCTTGAACGTGACCACAAGAAGGACTTCAAGACGATAAAAAATGATGTACCCATTTCACAAATATGTGATCATTCACACAAGTTGAACCTCATGGCCTGAGAACAACGCCCACTTTAACACACACACACAAAATACAAATCATAAAGTCTTCCATTAAAAAGTTATTACATTATTCAAACAAATATCATGTGTGGAAGTAAAAAAAAAAGTGAAAACATTATATCTGGTTTTATGGAGTTACCTAATCATATTAATGATATGTTACAAATTCCTAGGTGACCTGGCGGTCTAGGGGTAAGGTGTCAGACTTCTATGCTGGCGGCCGGGGTTCAATCCCCGGTCCCAGCACAGATTTATCTGATTACCAAACCCTTCCTTCACCTCTGACAAGACATCTTGTGAATTTGGGGAATGCCAGGCCACCACTGTGGTTCGGATTCCACGTTAAACTGTATGTCCTCCATTTCATCTCACAATCAATCTACCATTACACATTAGCGTAAGTGCGTATAACCCGAACGGGTAGTAAGACGCGGTGCTAATAATAATAATAATACAAATTCTTGTTTAAAAAAGGTGTCAATGTGAGGTAGGTTGACTGTACCACTTATATATATGACATTTAGCTAAAAGGTAGGAGGACATACACAAACATAGACAGATGGATCAAATAAATTTTTTTATCGAGATTAGGAAAAGTATTTATTTAGGTTTACTCTATTTCTTTTACGTGTTTATTAACATTTATTTCTCAGTTATAGTGTGCTTATTGTTGATTTTAAAGTTGATTTAGTTCCGCCTTAAATTATAGTTCCAGCTAGTTAAATACCCAAATCAATTTTATCTTATGAAACAAGAAGTTTTATTTGTGTAAATGATCTTGAACTATATAATTACTTTTTTTTACTATCGCAGGGAGTGTTGGTGCAAGAGGTGGACCTGGGACAGCCCTGCCTGCTCTGTAATGACAACTGTAGTGGTTTCACGCCTCATGCCTGGAGGTAGGTCGATTACTTTTTAATATATTGTACACAATCGTTTGGACTTGAATTGTAACATATAGAGGAAGTTCGGGTATTACGGCACAGTCGGGTAATGTGAAATACTTGTTTATCTAGTCTGTAAGGTGTTGCTGCCTAGCGAAAAGATAGAGAAAATAGCTACTTCTACACACTTCCGTAATAATCTCCATTCAGTCTCGTTGTGATGTGGTACGAGTAGTTTGTTTACAAATTAAAATCAGAATTTGAAGTCGCCAAAACTTTTGCAGGTAAGTGTTTTTCAATTTGTATTAACTTACAGAAATGTAATAAAATACGGGTTCTTTCTTTAATACCAAATCTTGTATTTAAACCATACTTCTGATGCTGTGAACTTAAAAGTAGGGTTGATTAAGCTTTCATTTCCAAGATGGCTTACCGGTCAATATGAAATGGTAGTATAAAGCCCGCCAAGAAATCTAGGTATTTCAGATCGGCCGGAAAAGATTTTTCGTTCTTAAAAAACTAAACTGAAAATTAAAAATAATTAATTTGTGAATAATAAATATTAAATATAAAAATAATTATGAAAATGAAGCATATTTATTTGATGCAATTTATTTTTTAGGTATGTCAAAAATAAACCTTCTAGTGAAAGAGAAAATTTTGGGATTCTGCCCAAATGCCACTTGCAATAACAGCTGCTCGTTACAGTAAAATAGGTCATTTGAAGGTATTCAAAGAATTTGCAGTACCAAGAACAACACTTTTTGGTCTGGTGAATGAAAAGGAGCAAAACACACTAGATGCAGCATATAAAAGCCTGGGACTTAAACCAGTTTTCTCAGTAGATATGGAGAAAGAACTAGTGAAATACTTCCGTTGCTGCACGTCACCAATTTTACTGGGTCCAAGCTTACATTTTTATGAAGTGGTTTAAACAATTCATCATATTCACAAAACCTACTGAAGAATCGCCCGTTCTGTTAGTCCTTGATGGGAATTTAACCCATAATCTTAACCTTGATATTATTGAAATTGCCAGAGAAAATCATATCAGCATCATCTGCATACCCCCACACACTTCACACAAAATTCAGCTGCTCATTCAAACATTCATGGAGCCTTTAAAAACTTACTACTGTGAGGAAGTTCGCGTGTGGCTAGCAGCGGGGTGATAGCAGTTAATGGCCTTAAACAAACTGGTATTTACCCGGTAAATAAGCATATTTTCACTGATGATGATTTAATTGCTTCTTCACTAACTAGCACAAATTCCATTGAAAAGAAAAACATTTCATTTGCAGATAAGACTGTCGCAAACCAGGAAAATGCACCTTCAAATGGACTTAGATCTAATAAACATTTAAAAGATGCTAACTTAATCCAGTGCCCCGAACCAGTACCCTATTCATCTAAAGCTCATGATGATAAAATTGTGCTTCACATGTTTGATTCAAATAAAGGTTAGAACAATATGACTGATGTTGCAACTATATCTAGTAGCTACCCACAAACTAGTTTACAAAGACTAGTATTTGAATAAGTGGCTTGTGCTTCTAATATTCCCGATTTTATCACGGCTGGAGATGGAACTTACGAAACAAACTAAAACAGCAAAAGAGGCGAAAGAGATGCTGGACGTGTGATAAGGAAGATTTTTAAACAGACTAATCCTGTGTCAAGAGAAAAAATCAAGTTGGCAACAAATGATATCAAACATAAAAAAAATGCTTCAAGAATAGTCAAACAGTGAAAATAAATCTTTTCATTCAGACTAGTTTTCAGAACTCGACTTTGTACCTAACACAACCGCAAACGCTAATGACGCTGAGAGCATTTTTGTTAACATAAAATTGTTCGAAGATAAAAGAAGAAAATCTTTGGTGCAGTGTTTATCCTGTTCAATATGGGCTCACAATGACTGCGCTGGGGCCGAAAAAATTGCTTACATTTGTGACGTTTGCAAGTAATGACGCGCAATATTTGATGGAATTTGCATTTTTGATGTTTTTTCATCTTTTAACTCAATAGGTTTTGTTCATTTACTTGTGTTTATAATCTTTTTTTTTCTAAATTATCATTGTATTTCATACTACCCGCCTATATCATATTATATTTACGTTTGATTAAACAGGTATTAGCAGAGCAATGATAAACAAAAATGGTATTCCTTAACACGTAAACTTCCTCTATGTATTTAGAGACATATTAATCATGTTTGTTGAAAATTACAAGACCGTGCTTAAATTATACTGTGGATCATAAATGTGGTGGACTTATCGAATCGCTCTTTAGAAATGTAACTACTCATTGCATCAAGGAAGATCTAGAAACCTACAGTAAAATAAACTCGCATAGTTTCAGAAATGTTCCTTAATTGTTTCAAGCCATTTGCCGGAATTAAGTATTTACATATCATCAAACCTTTATTTCACAAAGAGGGGTGCGAAGGGGAAAGTTTCTTCAAAACGATGTGGGGAATAGCAATCGAATATGGCCATTTGAACAATCCTTACTAGTTGGTACTACTTCTTCTGTATGCCTTGTCTGGAGTAAGCTGTTCAACACATTACATCGAGATTAATTCTATCGTAGAATAATTATCCATAAAAAAAAAGAATACAAGTATCTTCACAGCATCACTGTTCAAGGATGAGCATATTCGAATAAGACGAGAAAAATCGTACTGCAAAAGGATTCACGTTCTTGGTTGAGTCATATCACACGGAAGCGCTTCCGTAAATAATTATCAGACAGTTTTCAGTACTAAGTTTTACGACATTGATTTCAATGCTCTGATGAAAATGAAAGCATTTTGCCAATCCTGGCATTATAGTGATGAATCGTACGCTCTAGAAGATGGTAAGATTCAGTGCTAAAGGGTCATCCTGATAGATGTATGCATCAATTATCTAGTTGACCAGCAGAATCGAAAGGTACTCTTTAAACTACAAAGATGAATTCGATAAATATTAAGGATGAAATTATTTTACGTATGCCCTAAGACAGACCAATTTAAACAAGTTGATAATTTACGTAACATCAAACGTGACGTTCTTACTAAGGGCTATGCGAAGAACATCTGTTGATCCGTTCAAGTTACGAAAAGTGGTAGATTCAGAAAAAGTTTATGCTTGAAACCTTTAAGGTAAAACCTATATTAGAGGGCGTATACGCTCAAGATCTAGAGAAAACGTTGCATCCGGACATTTAACCTGTGGAGAAAGTCATTGACTATATAACCCGAAGATAAGGTTTACGAAAATTATTTAGGGTCTAACTTGTTTAACAATTCGTGGTTTGATGCTTCTTATGTAGTTAATGTTTTTTGAATGGATAGACAAAATCTCTATTTTCATTAATTACTCTCTTTAGCGAGAAACACGATGGATGGTGTGAGACTGGCTTGAAAACGAACAAGTAATATAGAAAAATATAAAGCATAGATCATGATGACATCACAATGTTTTCAAAAATGTTCGTGCACTCAATTAGCATGTGTGAGTTATTGTCGACTTCAGGAGTTAATAGCTTAAACAATATATATAACAAGGTGCCACAAGGCTTAGTTCGTGTATGTGGAGAGCTAAGGTTTAGAACCAGCACATGATAAATTATAAATCAGAAGTATGATGATAAAATATAATGTCTATAAATACCAATGGGTTTAGAAAGTATATACGTAGGGGCCGTTTGAATGAGGGGACAGTATACGGAAACGATCCCCACACCGTTCCAAAACGTTCCTGTCTAGACAATACCCCTTTCACCTCTACTAACAGGTCTTTGAGTAAATTCACACGCTATACCTACATATACATATCTATCAAGCAAGCTCATTCTGATAAACGTTACAAACCTTTCTATTCAAGGGTTAATCTGTTCTGTTCCTACTATTTCTAAAAAAAATTAGAAAATTTAAGCTCATTGACTGAAACTGCGTGTCGTAAATAGAAAAATAAAAAAAACTACTTTACAATAAATTTGACTAGGTAATAGACAGACAGCGTTAGCAAATCTGACTCTTGTTAAGTCTTGCTCCACAAGATGGATAGTGTATATTATTTTACTTTACATGTAGATTCGCATACGCTCTCCAGGAAAATAGTAGCATACATTAAAATCAACCCAACCCGCTTTAGTGGCCGCATGGTCTAAAAGGCGTCACTCTCGCAGTAGACTAGACTGCCGATGACGGGGAGGATGAGGTTAGAATCCTCGTGGGGTGTACTGAGTTTGGTTTTTCCTATATGGTTTTTCACTCCCTTAATCCTCTAAATTCAACCCCTTTCAACCTAAAACATCATGCTTATAAACTGAACGTGCTGTAAGACGCGGTGCTAAAAAAACCTTCTATGGATTAAGATAGAAAAGTTCTATTAGAGACTTATTTTGAGCTGATATATTTATGTCAGTATTGTTTGTAGCGTTCGTGTGTGTGTGAATTTATAATTTGATCTTTCGATTTTAGCCGCTTTGACAAAATGTAGATAAATACGACGTGTCTTTCAATTAAGTAACAATGAAACTGAGGACGAGTTTAATTCAAATGGGTAATAAGATGTGGTTCACAAAACAAACTACTGTATCTGGAAAAAATAAATAATTAAGCTAGCTGATGGCTTGAAACCAGTTGTTTTAAAACAATTAAATACAAATTTCGTTAATTTTGAATTCGATAGATCTTGTCCGTATTAAACCTTTATTTACCCAGTATAATATTTTGTTTATTTTTATTTAACGGATGATCTGGTGGTCTAGGGTTAAGGTGTCTGATCTCTGTGCTGGGGGTCCGGGGCTCAATCCTCGGCCCTGGCACAGATTTGTCTGATTGCCAAACCCTTCCTTCACCTCTGACAATACGTGTATTAATCACAACTTTTGAATGTGGGGAATGCAAGGCCTCCACCGTGGTTCGGATTCCACGTTAAACTAAGACGCGGTGATGATGATAATAATAATACTAATTTATTTAACGCTTTTTCAGCATTACTTTAGTTGTGAAACTGTACTTTAACTAGAGCAGAGCCCGCACCGGTGTTTGCATGATCTAAGGCGTAATGCTCGAATACGACTGGATCATAGGCGAGTGTGTGGATGAGGTTTGAAACTCGGACTGTTGTACTGAGGGCTTATTTTCTCATTCCACCTCCTCATTATTACGGGTTCATTTCTTCTTTGTTATCCTCCAAACCCCTATCTCGTGGAGTGATGCATTGATAACCTTGATGTTATATATACTAATAAAATTAATAGAACAGTGCCCCTAACGGGAACACTACAGTCTTACCTTTTTCTATCCAAATGAGCTGGGTTAGGAGATGTCTTATTAGTAATATCTAAGATATTTAGTAAATACAAATACATAACTTGTTATTAAGCAAGATCTTTTACTAAACTATAATTTTTTGTTTGTTTGTTAGATCGAGCTAAGGGTAAACATAGAGGATGAAGGTAGACTGAGTGCACGTCACGTTTTGAACGTGTTTGCTTTTTTGGAAGAAAGCCTAAATCTATATTTATCCTAGGGCCAGCTTCCTTTATATTAATAGCTACGGAGGATTTCATATATCGTGTTCGCTGTAGCTTGGCCTCGTTTTAATTTGTTGTTCATTTCAATGGTTTTTACTATAGTTTTTCCCTTTAATGTTTAGCCATTATATTTTTGTATACGTTCCTAAAACAATTTAATCTAATTAATAGGGAGCAGGGGAAAGAAAAGCTATGTTAAAGATAAGGTAACTGTGCTCCTGGGGTTGTGACTTGAACAACCACTTTTTTTCTAGCACCGCGTCTTACAACCCATTCGGGTTATACGTCTATATACTAATTACGATAATGTGTTGGGGATGAGAAAGGTTGAATTTAAAGGAAGTGTATCCACATTTGCGTGAAGTGAGAGGGGAAACTACCCTCAGTACACCCAGCCGGGATCGAACCCTGATCTCCCCGTCTTTGGCAGTTTAGTCTATTGCGAGAGTAGCGCCTCAGACCATACAGCCACCGAAGTTGGGAACTCATACCTGTTTCGACTATAGGAAGCTAACAAAGACCTAATAATAATAATAATAATAATCGACTTTAATGGCGAAGTTAAGGCTACTGCCTTTTCTTACACTTAACCAATACAATTAAACTGAAATTTAACAAAATAATATATATAAAACACACACAAAAGTATTTAAATAAAAAAAAACTAGAGCTAAAATACACAACGATTACGTACCACGCTCGCACACACACACACACACACACACACACACACACACACACGCACACACACACACACACACGCACACGCACAAAGGTGCGATTACGTCTCACCCCTCTCAATCTCACGAATGAGCTTCCACACGCAGCTTATCTGTGACTTTTCTCTTGAAACCATTAAATTCTAATTTCTTTACATCGTTGGTCAGGGTATTCCATGAACGAGAAGCTGAAACCGTGAAAGAATTTGAGTAATGATTGGAATTATGAAGAGGAATGAATAAAATTGAGTTTTCTTGTGATCGAGTGTTGAAATTATTATTAGGGTTGAGTGAGCGAATACGTGAAGAAAGGTATTGTTGGTAGTTGGAAGTCAATAGTTTCTTTATGATTGTCATCGAGTGTAGAGTTCGTCTTTCTTTAAGTCTTAGCCAAGTTAACTTCTTATAGTATGGGGAAATATAATCACGTGACTGGAGGTCGAATATAAATCTAACACTTCCTACACTTCCGATCCAAAATAATCGAAGACATTTCAACATAAAAAAAAAAAGCTATCACAGCAACTGATACATCGAGCTGCTTGAAATATAACAAAAACAAATTGCAAACATTTGCACACTATTACCAAATTTTGTGGATTTCTATTACAATTTTAAATTAATTTTATTTACACTCACTTTAATACATGGTGTGGCAAATACAAAATAGAGACTGTTAGCAAAATTGATGCAGCGGGTATACATTCACAAGCAATAAAAACGCATATAATGAAACAGTGATAAAAAAATTACGAATTTCTGGTGAAATATTGATGTAAATGCGTATTTTTTATATTTATATAACTCTGTAGTCTCGCAATATCGGCCCTATCTTGGTATAATATTTTTATTAGTACTATTGCTAGACGGTGAATACCTATCAATTATTCCTCATCATTAGCAGAGGAATGTATTTGTATACGTTGAGAGCTACTGACAAAGAAGGGGCTTTTGAGGGATTTGGCCACCCAAGCCAAAGAAAAGTCAAGGAACTCTTTCCCAACAATTTGTTTGAAAATTCGGTGCCTCTAAAAGCTATTTAGAGGGGTTTTCATCTAGGATATTTTTGCACAATTATTCTCTTCTACAAGTTATTGGGAATGGTCCACCTCTAGAATATTTTTTCAAGATTATACTCCTTTATAAGCTATTTTGATGGGTACTTCTCTAAACAATTTTGGAAATTTCATTGCCGCTAGAGAAACTATTTGAAGTGTTCCTCCTTCGTCGAATTTTTAAAATTTAATGTCCCTCGAAGATATTTATAGTGATGCTCGCTAAGGTCATGTTTCAGCTTCATATTAGATAATATCATAAGGCAGGTAAATCGTACAAGAGTAGGACACATTTATTCTGAAGGATGGCAATTATTTTCCAGGGGGCAATGTTCCCGTGGTTCCGCCACCACTGTTTCCCTTGCTTTTGATGTAATCAACATCTTTCTTCATCTGCATCGTCACTTTTGGCAAGTATGCAACAGCAGATGGCATATGACATGTTTGTTGTAGGTTAAAAGTTAGAAAATTTTCACTGTATACTACTCAACATACGTGAGCAGTAATGAGCCAGCTTTATCGAGTCAACTGGAAATGAGAGTAGCTTTGTTAGAGGTATTTAAATAATGTCTTACATAGAGTATGTTACGTTATAAAACTGTGACGTTAAAAGTATGTAATTTAACGGTGGGTATGGGTATGAGATATTGACGGACCAGACCACATGGCCATTGATGGTTGTAATACATATTTAATTTATTAAGTTGGTATTAAAATAAGTTAATTAAGAAATAAGTTTGAATGTGTTTTTTTCTCCCCCAAAGCTAATGCAGGTACATTTTGACAGCCTAAGTTTCCTACTTATACCACTGAGACAGATCCCGAAAGCGTTTAGACTAGACTTCAAAAAGGGACACCACCCCTATTTGTTTAATACCGAAGAAAATTTAAATTATATTGGTGAAATGCCTAATCCCAAAATGTTCGGGGTGGATTATAAGAAACCGGATAAAAGGAAAGACTTTATGCTATGGCACGTGGAGAAGGTAGCGCAAAGTTAGAGGCATATTGTGTAGACGATGTAACTGCATTACGTAAGGGTTGCCGTACGTTTCGTCATCTATTTCTAAATTTAGGTTCGACGGACGTGCTTAAGGAATCCATCATTATATCATCGGCGTGTAATCGATTATTTAAAAAACTTTTTTAGCTCCCGATACAATCGCCATCCTTTTTGTTTTGTTAAGAAAAAAAGAAATATCGTCGTTCATTCGGAAGGATTCCTAAGCATCGCACTACTGGCTATTCTTTCCACTCTTATTGGAGCCTTAGTTAAATAATAATATGTCGAAACTTAAACAGATGCTTCTCGTCCCGCCCGAACTATTTGATAAAGGTGATGACAAGTCTTCCGATTTAGTACAGATGAAAAATATTCTTAATAGAAAATCTATAAAAATACACGATTACCAAAGATTGACTAATTTTAGGAAACATCAACAGCGACATTTAGCCGAAACAGAGAGAGCCAGACGACCTATAAAGATACCCGTCGTTGGCCCCCAGGTATTAAGACGTATACCGGTTTGCATCGCACGAGCTAGCACGATAGACGAAGAGTAAAAAAGAAAGCAACATTCAGCTAGGAAACTCCCGGTTTCACCTCGATTTCTTCCAGACGAAGTCGCATACTAGAGCACTCCTGTTAGAGACTCACCAGTGAAGGGGGATGAGGATTGGGTGGAGGGGGAATAATATTTTGTGCCTAGAACAGAAGCTGATTAAATCGAAAAAGGTTCCTCAGACCTATTCGGTACTATATCTGGGAAATATCTATTCCCATACGTACACAAGAGTGTGTCTTCAGACCATGTATTAGGAATAGGAAAGATGGAGGCAATTTTAAAATGGGCAATTCGAGTTTTACCCTAGAGGATAACGATATCTACTTGAGCAACACACACTATAATGGTATGCAAGGATTTTGGGATTTGTGGATGAAAAGAAACGTAAACAGAGATCTGGTTATTAAAAGTGATTTAAAAAAAAAAGACATATTAACCGCTACGAGCGCTCATCGTCAAAACTTTGACCCTAACGGAAAAATAAAGTCTAGTAGAGGTTTGAATTATAAAACAATTATTTCGAAATTGTTTCCGACCAGACCTCATTGGAACACGCTCAGATGACCGCAGCGTTAAGAAAATTTTACTATAATCGCCATCACCATCGGCACTATCGTCCGCCGCCAAACTACAAAAGGCTAGTCGAGTAGAGGAAATAAAAGTAGACGAGTGTTTAAGCGGTCAGGACGTATACACCCTTCATCGTAGATTATTAAAAAAGTTTCCCTGTAATCCGTATAGAGTGACCAGTATCAACGATGTTTGAAAGCTAGATCTAAAAGATAGGAGAAGTTTGAGTAAACATAACCGGTGGCTCAACTATCTTCTAAACATTATTGCCATATTTTCAAAGTACGCGTGGTCTATACCTCTGAAAACAAAGTCCGGTGCAGACATCACTTTGGCCACGAGACGTGTGTTTAAAGGAAGGACCCCCCCCCCCCCC
>CABEEJ010002453.1:45283-81982 GCA_901482245.1 Timema douglasi
CCCCCCCCCCCCCTTTCGATTCAGTCAGACAAGGGGAAGGAATTTTAAAATTCTAAATTTCGAACCTTTTGAAACAACCGGCGTTCATTTTTATCATTTACTTAATCCCGACATAAAAGGGGCCGTCGTGGAACGTTTCAATCGTACGCTAAAGATTAAGATGTGGAAATATGTCACCGCACTCAACACTCACAGCTACATTGATGTAATAGACGATCTAGTTCAGAATTATAGCGCTAGTGTTCATTCGACCATAGGGATGGCTTCAGCATTAACCAAGCCTATTTACGTCCTTAAAATACTATTAAGACTACGAAAACAATTGGCTAAAATTAAAAAGGCAAACTTTTGTTTGACGTTGGCGATCACGTTCGTATTATCGAAGAAAACAATTTTTTTTGACAAATGATGCGAATCTAGTTCTACCCGAGAAATATTTAGCGCGGTTAAAGTAATTCATAGACTTCCTCAACCGATTTATTCGTTACAGGACCTTCAGGGGATCCCCATCGAGGGACATTTTTATAACTACGAACTAGTTCCCATTCACCCTCCGACAATTTTTCAAATAGATAAAATAGTACATCTTAAGAAGATTAGGGGCATTCGACATTCAAGAGGAAAGGATACGATTTTTTATTTTAACAGTTGGGTACGTGCGTCGAACATTAAACAAATATGAGTCAGTTTTATGTAGCATTCCCGTCGGTTTTTAGCTCCAGTAACTACGAAAATAATACGATTTCTTATTACATGACGAAATTGGCACAATCCATAAGGCTAGATCACGATTGGTGAATGATCCTATCCAGTAGGTTTTGAAAGTCTCGAATATAACATTTTATCCAAGGACAAATAATTGACGCCAAACGTTGTAGTCACCCAAGTAGGACGTGTTTCGTTTCATCAACAAGATTTCTCATGCTTTAAGGGGCTTTATAATAAAATTAAGAGCTTGATAAGGGATAAAGGCGACCTTGAGGTTCTAATATCTGGATTTCAATGGTATATCCTTCGAGATCAAACAATGTTAACAGAGATTAAAAAACAAAAAGGTGTATGGAACCCTGAAAAGTCACCCATAACCACACAATTCAAAAACACTATTTCATTTACGGCAGCGAAAAAAAAAAATTAAGATAGAATTTCCATTTCGTCTCTATGTGGGTATCGGAAACTTAATTACTACCATTAGAAACAGACTACCCAATATTGAGTCGCTTAATCTGGCTAATACACATATGAGGAATTTAATGACCGAAGATATTAAGGGGATCTTTTTGCGACCTAATCGTAGACTACCCGGCTCTAGTGTATTCAAAACAGAGCCTGTCTTCGTGTACACAGATATCATAAGACCTCAATTTTAGGTAACTCCTATGTGAGATGGATTAGAATCATACAGTTCCCTTCCTTCACCGCACATCACGTGTTCGTTCCTATATTATATTTTCCCGTCGATAAATGTAATTTTGACTCCATAAGTATCGGCTTATACACTAAGTTTGTTGAAAGAGTCAATTTTAAATGGGGTCCCGTCCCCACCGTAGCAGTTTTGCATTTTAGAGGGAAAATTAAATAAATAGATAAGAAAAGTAGTAATTTAGCTCAGTCTTAACAATGAAGGTGGAGAGAGAAAACATCGACTCCGTCTATCACGCTAGCTCTAAAATGCAAACGGAGCTAAGCCTCGGATCGTTTTTTGTTGAACTATTTTGATTTGTCAAACAGTTGTTTAAGAGGGGCGCAAAAGCGGTGAGAAAACAGGCATTACAAACGGGCTCACACATACTGTCAGAAATAACCACAAAGGAACCCGGCCAAATGTGGGTGATATAGTTAAAAATATGGTCACTCAGGTGGTAGAGGGACGTGGCTTAAAAAGGGTAAAAAAGCGTAAACGACTTCATTCGAAGGTGGGCGCTAGAGCAGGAGGGAACAAAGAGAGCTAAAAAAGATATTTTCGACTAAATATGGAGTACTCGAAAACAGAACTCGATCCTTTCGACAAAAAATATATTCACACGGTAATAAAAATAATAAAGTGGTCGATTACAAACCAATCACTTCCGTGGACAACGACGCTCAGTTAGAGTTCTTCTGTCCCGGAGATGGCGAGTACTTTCGCAACCTCTCTTTGATTAAATTATATCTTTGTATTCAACTCTTAAAAGGAGACAAATCGGATGCGTCAACGAATTGATCATTATTTATTTAGTCAAATCACTATCCCTCTAAACGAAACACCTACTACAACTTCGATAGACAACTATGCGTACAGGGCTTATTTGGAGATTTTAACTAATTACGGTCGAGACGCCTCTGAGACTTATTTGCTGAATGGTATGTTGTTTTTGGATACCCCTGCCGATTATGGTGAACTTGGTGCATCCGCAGAGAACAAAGGCCTCGTTACGAGTTTAGACTTGTTAAAACATCCGATCAAATTGGTGGGACGTTTATACGCCGACGTATTTAATATTTCACAATTGCTATTAAAATATATCCATGCGGGTTAAATTAATTTGCAACAAAAGATAATTTTATCTGCTCACGGACGTGGACAATTTAAATACCGACATCCGGTTGAAAATTTTTGGCGCCACACTATATGTTAAACACGTAGAAGTCTCGCCCACAATCTCGCTTGCTATAGAAAATACACTATTACGAAATCCGGCCCGGTACCACATCAATCGGGTGGACGTCAAGTCTGTGACCGTACCGAAAGGATTCAAATCTGTGAGCCTAAACATTGTTATTCAAGGGGTTATCTCTAAAATTGTTTTATTAACTATGGTGTTTAACGAAGCTTTCGTCGGCAACTTGAACACGAATCAGTTTCAACTCATGTATAGAAACCTGTATTGTTTCGTCTTATATGTAAACGGTATCCAAAAACATTTGCCCATTTTGATAAATTTTGACAACTTTGGCACGCCTACCCTCGCCTATGACACATTGTTTTTGGATTGAGCATACACCACCAAAGCAACGGACATTTAATCACACGAGACATGTTCAATAAGAATACTTTATACTGACGTTCGACTTGACTCTAGAAAGTGCAGGACAGGACTCGCATACTAGCCTTAATACAGAGGGGAACATGAGATTTGAGCTACAGTTCAAGACAGACCTCGATACCGCTATAACCTGTATGTTATAATCCGAGTACAAGGGGACGATGTCTATAGATTCTAATCGGAAAGTGAAAATTAATTTTTAGCGCCATGAATTCGCATCAAATAGACACACTACTGCGGCGCAAATTTCCATTCTATAAAGGGACATATCCTTCGGACAAATTACTGCAAAATTTCACTCGTTCCGCCTATCAATCTAGACGCTCACACTAAACCCGGCTTTCACTGGGTGGTTCTATATTTTTCCAAATTTGGGAAGTATTTCGATACATATGCCAGACGACCGAGTCTAGCGATGACTTTACTCATGAATGAACACTCGAGACGATGGAAGTACAACAGAAAACGACACCAGGCCTGTGTGTGCGGCCACTCTTACTGTTCGTTCGCCGTTGTTAAGGCCGCCGGCTGCAGCCTGAAGAGATTCACAGACCTGTTCTCCGTCACCGACTTGTGCGAGAAAGCTCGACTAGTCGTCACGTTGTTCAAACTTCACTTCCGTAGCTGTCCGCTGTGTACTACCAGGGGTGAGTGTTCCAGCAATAAATATATAAGGTATACATGGATTTTATTTAATTATTTGTATTAATTTATCTTACAGATGAATATCATCATCATGTCAGCCATCTTTGATTTTTCTTTTATCGTGAACTCATAAAAAGGAGTGGATGGTCACCGAGCTAGCGATAGTTTTCATCAACGAGAAACAATCCTCGTGCTATCACTTCAATAAAACCACCGGAGTGCTACTCCATATTGGGTCCAATTCTAAAGCAAAATTTAGATAAAGCCGTCGTACCTTACGCATATAATAAACAAAATGGCAATTTCTTGTCCCGTCTCACAGGGCGGACATTCATTCCTCTACGTGAGGACTATAAATGCCTCTTTGTAGATTTGATCAACTCCAATTATTGGGAATGTACCACTCCTTGTCACGACATCACCCCGTGCGCGTTAAGAAATGCCAATGCCTTGGCACGATTCGTCAGATTTCACAGCGTTGAGAAATTTTATAATTTTGTCCAATCATAAAGGAGGGTGAAGACGATGACGACGACGACGACGACTACGACGATACTAGCTTTAATTGTGACGACTGTTGATTACAGGTAATCAGTCCAGACGCAAACAGCGATGAAAAAGGTGACCTGCAGCTATAATATGGTGGAGGACCATCTTCCGTCCGTTGCTAGAGATAGACCCGAGGATCCACAACCGTCGGTGGTGATCAAGACTTTCTACCTAAACGACAAACAGAACAAACACGTAGCTGTGCGCCTCTTTCTAACGCAACTTCTACGCTCACTTGGTGTTTTAGTCTAATATTGACCTTACTGACCCATTGGGACTTTTTCGTCAAATAATGCCGTTTTGGTCAGACTGTGCGGAGAACTGTGTAAACTTTGAGTCAAACATAGACAACTTTAATATAGTTGTGAAAAAACTATTAGGCGTGTGGAAATTTGGCCTGGGTGAAAAAAACATTCATATATACTTGTCTACGGACGAATTAAAAACTTTAAACGGTCTTTAAAAATGTATCACTCGTCATGTAATCATCCTAATGTATCGGTATTCATAGACAATGTCCTGACCACCAAATCGTTTGTCGACCCCTCCGATCATATCCCACATTTTGATTATATATCGTTGTTTGACGATCTTTGTATTTTTATACATAGCAATAATAAATTGTGAAAATGTGTTTTTAATAATAATAATAATAATAATAATAAAATGTGAAAAATGTGTATTCGTCTTTCATTTATCATAATATTTCCCTCTTATTTAAATGAAATATTTGTAGTAATAATCGTATAACTTATTTTTATAATTAAGTCTTACACTCTTTGAAATCTTTCTAAATAAGAAGTCATTAATAAACATAACAACCACAGTATCGGTGGATATGGTGTTTCGTGCGTGGTACACCACCCGCTTCATCAGTGAATCATTTCTATCAATGTACATTAGCCACATTCATAATTAAAAGTATACGTTACATAACAAACAATACTTTTGTCGAAATGGACCCGCTTTAGCCTTGGGGGAGGATAAAAAACAACATTCAAACTTGATTTCTTAATAAACTTATTATAATACCTACTGAATACCTTTACTATGTATTGCAACCATAGATGTTCGTATGGTCTGGTCCGTCAACATCTCTTATACCCACACCCACCGTTAAATTACACCCTTATGACGTCACATACGCTACATAATACATTATTTAAATACCTCTAACAAAGTTACCCCCTCCCCTACTCTAATTTCTTATCGACTAACTAAAGCTGGCTCATTACTACTTACATGCCAAATTGTTGAGAAGTTACAATAAACAGTGTAATATATATTGCATAAACTTTATCAATTTATTTTTGTGTATGTGGTTTTAGGTAAAGTTTCCTAGGTATTTAATTTTATTCGTGTACATTAATGACTAAGATACCTGGATTTATATGATAAATTCATGCCGGAAAGGATAATAACTCTGTCCACATTAAATATTTCCTTGCAATTTGTAAAAATAGTTTATGTAGTTTTGGGAGAGGCTATGTGAGGAAAGGTTTGTTTTTAGGTGAAGGAGTAGGCCTATGAGATTTTAAGGTCACCTTTATTATTTTAGATGAGATACTTCACTGTTAACCCTCGATAGCGATTGTTGACACGATTTCAACAATAGGCCTATATAATGAAAGATCATTCAAGGTCATGGAAGGCCGTAAACTAATTATTCCTACCTTACAATAAATGTTCGAAGTGCTAAACGCTTGCATCGATACATTGATATAATGGTCGTATCACTGAATCACATGCACGTCTTGTTGTCTCTGGATTCACTCCAACACACGCTGTAGTGATCAGTTGTTTCATAATTACTGTTGTTGCTCGACACTAGTCAATTTTCAACTCTTACCAAAGGAAAAAAATTAGAATTGTTAAGTCTTGTGAGAAATATAACTATGAAAGTGGAAGACTGGTCTTCCAATTAACGATTTATATAATTTACATATATATTTTTTATCACCGCGTCTTACTACCCATTCGGGCTATACACTTATATACTAATTACGCTAATGGGTTAAGGAGGAGGAAGGTTGAATGTAGGGTAAGTGTACCCGCATTTACATGGAGAGTGGGAAACCTTTTAGGAAAAATCACCCTCAATAGACCATACCGGGATTGAACCACGATCTCCCCGTCATCGGCAGTATAGTCTATTGCGAGAGTGGCGCCTTAGACCATGTGGCCACCGAAGTGGATGATAACTTATATTAAGTACACTTCTTACACACCATGCAGTTAAACAATTTCTGGTGATCGTTCAGTGGTACGTCTTCTAGAAAATTTCCCAATGAGTTTTCTTTAAAAATAAAAATGTCATATTTTGCCCTAATAAGGGTTCCTTCAATAAAATTAGTTGGATTTTATTTCTTTGATTGGGCACTATTACGCACCATGTCGTTGATATTCGATATGTAGCCAGTGTGGATTCTCGACTGACCGGTAAGGCACCTTATACCATTTAAATTCTCTGGTTGGTGAACGTTGACTCATCATCAAATAATATTGAAAATAATAACTAAAAAACTCCATGACGTGAGCCCGTAAGCGAGTTGTACCCACCGAGCGACCACCGCCGTTAGTGATGATAGTGCCATTATTTGCGGATAGAAGGTGTCATGTAACCAGCTTAACCCCGTTACAGACCTACTGCTTCACAGATAAAATTTGGAAGCGGTGGAGATCGAACCTGGGACCGATGTATCTTTAGCCAGAAATTTTGCCACGAATAATTTGTGCAGCCAAACATATAATCATGGTGACAACCAAATATCTACTTGCCTATAGTTTCACCTACTTTTCATGAGTAAAACTACAACTAAAACACATTTGATAATTGGATATGAAATATATCACTCACAACTTCCATAAATACATTTTACTACCTCAACTCTGAATAGGCCTTTATAAAATGACCTTAGTATATGGTCAATATTTTAACTTTATTATTCAAACATTAATTTGTTTACTTTACTTTCTTTAACTCAGTGCTTATAAAACCTCCACATTTCACTCTATCAACATTTAAATGATGCTGTAATACGAGTTTCCAATAAACCTTTTTTTCTTTCTAATTAGCAATTAGTAATATTTCATGATCTGCAAGGTTTTTATTTAAAAATTGTCTCATAATTCATAATGAAATATGATTCTTATAGTTGTATGCTATGTTTGTCTATAAATAAGCTTTAGATTAACATTGTCATAGCATATAGACGTCATAAAACTCTTAAAAGTTGTCTTAAATGAGAAATATAGTATATATGTGTACAATGCTTCTGGTTTCAAGAAACTGAAGATTCTTTTTCTCCCTACCTAAGGGCTCCTGGCTTATCTTTCTGATTAAAAAAAAATAATCATATGGCACATATGGCTTAGAGGGACCTGACATCCAGGTTTTATCACCTTATGTGTAGAATATTTATTAGCCGCTCTGATGGCACAGAATTTGGACCAAGGTACACCATAGGAGGTTGTCTACACGTACCTGCAATAAGATGATGGGATGATTGTTGTTATGAAGTTGTGGAGCCGGTGTGAGTCTTAACCTAACTTAAGCCTAATTAACCAGACCCTGTTGACCGTTGGGATCATTCCGCTCGAGGAAAATATACCCAATGTGCCAGCCAGGAATCGAACCCGGGACTCTCAGGCTTGTAACCCGGTGCACTGATCACTACACCACGGGGCCGGTTTTCTCCTCCGTGAGAGGTGACGTTTTCTTGAAAACTGTTATCATCCTTTGTAATATAAGGATTTGGTCTACAAATGATAATGTGTGTAGTGACGGGGTGGTTGGATCATCCTTCAACATGAAACAATGGAAATGTGTGGGCATAGATATCGTGGAATATACTATAGAAGAAAATCGCACACTCCAAACAAGAGTGGTTGCAGTCTCTCTCCTTTTCGTTGCCTTAGTCTGTCTTGTAGGAGAGTTTGGAGCCCGCGCTTCTACTGGTTATTCAGATTTAATTTAATGGGATTCTCCTTGCCCCGTGCCCCCGTGTAATGCGCGCATCTCGGTACCATTATAATCAAGCCAGACCTCCCCCCACCCCACCTCCAAGCGGTGGTTTGAATAGAATTATCAGCAAGCTGCAAAATCTTATTCTGTTGGTTAGAAGCCCGACAACTTAATGTTTTGCCGCTTTATGGCAATAAGTGTTAGATATTTCAAATATTAAATTATTTTACATCGCTTACTATTTTGTTAGAATTGGCGTAATTCACATTAAAAGTAATGAAAAAAATATATTTTTAGTTTTGTGGCGTTCAACGAAATATAGCTTCTAAATGAACAACGTTTGATGACAACGAGTGTTTCCGTTTTCACTATAACTGTGAATTAAAATTTGGAAATGTAGTGTATATTTTGTTTCTTTTCATTTCCACTGTCGTGAAACGTTATGTCAGTCACCCTACCCATCTCTTTCCATATCTACTGGCGACGCTTCTCCACGCCTAGTATTTCACTGGCATTCTTGTGTTGACAAGAGGGTCTGTTGCAACCGTGAGTAACCGGCCATTATCGGGAAAATACTACATATATAGTTTGGTGGTCAAATTTTATGTGGCCGTTTGTGGTTCTTCTTAGACAAATGTATGTGGTTGTGTCAGTGAATTGTTCTGTTTGAGTGGCGTTTCTTTTCCCATCTATTAAACTCTTGAAAGTTAACTTATACATGCCAAAATGTGTTACTCAAATTAAAATCTAGTGATTCAAAATTATGCATTCATTATGTTAGATACATTTTAAATTAATAAATTGAAAACAAAATCCTTTCAGAGGGTCGTTCAACACCTTTTATCAGTCGGTAGCGTATCTACCATAAGACTAAGGATCCCTGGTTCGATTCCCGACATAGCTGACAAATGTTAGTGTGATGATACTGAGACTTATTTTTTCCTAGTGATGAATTGGTGGTCTATAACTGGCGGTTGAGTATGTTCTATAATTAAGTTAATTTGGGAGTTACGTGTTGATATAAAATGAGTCTGTTCAGAACGTGCACGTTAATACATTAAATAAAATTGATAATCGTGTATGTCTAGTAGTATAGTAGTATAAAGCTTGATACATAAATTTTTATTAGCTTTAACTTTTTTTATATCTCTGATTCTACAATAATTAATAATAATATTTATAAATACGGGAACTGTCAAATTAAGAATGTTCATAATTTGTTAATTGATACAGTACTTCACTAATCACTGAAATGTTGATGGTCCCTTTTAAAGAAATTGGAAAAGCCATGGAATAAAATCCTTTTCAGGATCGTCTCTGCTGACTTTACAACTTCCTTTGACGACTGGAAGTGTTTCCCTCGCAGCTTTTGCTTTATTTGGGGAGTAGAATAAAGTCACATGGTGCATGGTCCAGGCTATATGTAGTGTGGGAGAGACTTGTTACATTTATGCTGTTCAAGTATTCATGACAACAGCAGCAATGTAACCTAATGCATTATTTTGGCTCAGCGACCAGCCACTTACTTGCAGCTGAGGTAGTTTTCTTCGGATGTGTTGTTTCAAATTCTGTAGTACAGAGATGTAATACTGGTCCGTCCATAATGTTTTTATGACTTGGCACAACATGCTGATAAACCATGCCATGATTGCTGAAGAAAGATATGAGCATAACCTTCACTGCTGAGGTCACCACTTTAGCTTTCTTTGGCGTAGGAGGCCTTGAAGACTTCCAGATATAGCTGCTGCATATTCTCGGGTTAAAGATGGTTTAGTCAGGTCTCATCCTTAGCTATTAACTTATTGAGGAACACTTCACCACCTTCACTAACCAATATTTTTAACTCAAGGCAGACCTCCACACGGACTTAACGTTGCTCAAGCGTCAACGGTCTTGGAACCCACTGTGCACACACTCTCATGTGTTAAAGGTCATGTGAAATATTCTGGGTGCTCCTAACTTACATTCTAAATATATCTGCCAAACATTTTAAAGTCACACGACGATCCTACCTCTTGATGACAGCTCTGGTGTTGACTTCTTCCTCATTTCTTCATTGGTTGAAGCTCCCAAACTATCTTATTTTGTGAAGTTTCTTCCATCTTTAAATATTTTAAATTGTATGGAAGAAGAGATTCATCAAATGCCTCTTGTAACATACTATAACTCTTCAGCTAAAGTTTTTCTCGGTCAATAAAAAAAATCAAGAGCAGCATATTGCTCCTCACGTGAGATTTCCATAGTTCCTTTGCCGAAATGTAACCGAGTTTTGTTGGTGCTGCCACCACTTAAACAGGCTGCATGATAGACGTACGCACATATATGACAAATTGCAAGATGGTTTGGTGCAATACTACGCAATTCGAGCTATAGTTTTACTTTAATGTGCTTTTTATTTTTTAAATCGTTATTACAACTTCATTGATCATCCCTCGTATATAATTACATTATTTTGGGATTTAAAAAAAGTTGTATACTTGTTAAAAACAATCCTCATAAAAATGTCTGATGACATTCTCCAGGTGTCACAATAGTGAGGCAAATTATGAGATGTTTTCATAACGTCAAATAATTTATATTGGAATCTTTTAATCTTAGATTAAGAATGAATTCACATTAATATTATATTTATTTTTATAGAAAATGCTAACAAGATAACAAACCATGTTTTATATAGTTTTCTGAAATATATTTTTCAAAGTATAAATATATTTAAAAATCAAAGCTTACCTCTTTCTGGATGAAGTCTAAATATGCGAGTTTCACTAGTTATTTTATATTCAGGAATAAAAATTTTCAATAAAAAAGAATATTATAATTATATTAGGATTGATATTCTTGAAAGTTTTTAAAATACAATATTTAATCTCATGGAGACATATTATAATGCTCAACATCTGACTAAAAATAAACTGAAAGAGTTAAGGACAAACTATAGGCATGATCATCCCAATATTATGAATCTATTCCTTATAGAAAATATCATAATTGTACCAATACATATACTACACTCTACTCTACATTGAATTGCCATGCACCCGTATTTTGACCACATGAACTAAGGTGTCGGACTCATTTGTTCTGGTTTGTTGGTGACCTAGATGTGATGTTTAGAGAGAGTCTGTTTTCATAAATGGATTCGCTCTCATTTTATGCAAAAAGGGTACGTTTCTTCTAAATAATACCCTCATTTAAATTATGTATAGCACGCAATATGTACTGTAGTTAAATAACATGCACTGTGCTGACACTAGCTTCTAAATACTAAACATTTGTTATCACTGTTTCACATAATACATTTTTAACTTTGAGTTTATCAATAAAATATATTTCATTTGACTTAGATCTTTTTTCCATATTTTTTTTGAAAATCGTACGGACTACTCGAAATTTTGTACAAACAGGGCTTTATTCTTTATATATATATATATTCTAGTTTTCACTGATGAAATAACTATTAGCCGATATTTGTTTTCACTAGAGTAAATTTTCTAGATGTATTTGTTAAAATATAAAATTAAAATGTATCTCTTCATCTAAATATTTTCAAGCATAATCTCTTCAAGTTGTTTAAAACACATGGTTAATATCTTACAGGCATTTAATAATAATAATAATAATAATAATAATAATATTTAGCACCGCGTCTTACTGCCCGTTCGAGTTAAACGCTTTAAGTACTAATTACTCTAATGGGTTAGGAATTGGGAAGGTTGAATTAGAGGAAGTGAATCCGCATTTGCGTGGAGGGAGAGTGGAAAACCATTTAGGAAAAACCACCCCAAGATTCGAAACTCGATCTCCCCGTCCTCAGCAGTCGAGCTTCAACACGACAAGCGCGTTAGCCAACTACGCCACCGAGGCGGGTTACAGGCATTTAAAAATATTAATTTGTTTATGAACCATTCATATTTATAACCGTTATCATATTTTGGGTTAGCGTGCTTCGTTCTACTGCAAGATTAGTATTTGTCTGATCACCCGGTTTTATCTACCCCCTTCCCTTGATAGTGCGGGTGCAATTTCTCAAAACCAATCCTTTCTTTTATACCCCTTAACTAAGCCGTTAATTATGTTGGTGTTAAACATTCTAATAAAAATGCAGTCGGAACTCATCTGAGCTGTCAAAAAGCTCGTCTAGATCTTTCCACCGGCAATATCTCCGTATATTTAGATCATTACTTTCCATCCTTGTATATTATCATATTGCAACTTTACGAGGTTATGAACAACTTATTAGTTATTACGGTCGGCTCTGGTCGTGGCTACTGAGGACCAAGCGCTCTTTGGTTCTAGCTGTAATAACTTGTCATTTATTTTACCTGGCAATCTTCACTTAATAAACATATCATGTTATCAACACACGATATAAACTAAACTAACCTCGTACAGAAAGTGCTAACACTAAACAACCAAACCCAGTCCCACGACAAGTCAGAGACACACATACAAAACAAAACTCTCCACACCTCCTGTGATTAAACCAGGGCTGTCTAAAACATAGGTTCTTAAACTGTGGGTCGTGAAAAATACACTTGGGGGTCGCAGCAAACCTTAACAAACGTAGGTAAAGTAAATATTTACACTAGGATTATTGAAATTATAGTACACTACAATTTATCATTCTATATTTGTTTGGTTTATAGCAGAAATAAACTTCGTCCGGCAAAATAATGGTTACTATTGGTTATCAGTATGTATCAAGTTTGTAAATTATAAAAAAAATAATCAATAGTATTAAATATAACTGCATGATGCGTTTTTTGCAATACATAATACTGTTCATTATTAATAACTATCAATTGATCTAAAACTGCTAAAAAATGTAAACTAGAATATTAACATGGTGGCTACAGACAGGGGCAAACATGGAAAAGTTAGGTAATTATTTGATATCAGGGAAAACGGGGAAATAAATGTCAGGGAATTTAATAAAAAATAAGGAAATTTAGGGAATCTAACTGCTTGACTAATTCTGCACCTAAACATTTAAACAAAAGTGAGAGTGCTTCTCGATGTTAACAAAATGCATTTCTTAGATATTTTATTTTAACATGAGATGGCTGTACAGGGTTTGTTTTACAATACATTTACACAGGAACACAAATAATACCTAATTAAATACTATAAAACGAACAAGAACCTTTAAGAATATTTGTGTTTGGTAGCTTAGGTTTTTTGAAAATATTTGATCATTGTAATAAATGAAAAAAAATCCCATTCGCCAAGAAAAACTTTAAAAAGGCTTGGTCTGGAATTTGTTTTAATGTCTGAAAATCCTGAAAAAGTCCGGGAATTTTCTAATAAAAGTTTTTAAACCACCCTGAACAAAAACCTCAATTTAACTTAACTATTACTGCCCGTGGTCGCTAGCTTTTGTTTTGTGAAAAAGGGTCACATTTAGAACAATTTTAAGAAGCTTTGGTCTAAAGCACTACTCGGTGTTTCTTATTAATCAGCAGTGGGAAATATTAGACCTTGTAATCTATAAAAAATATTTACGTGCCACTAACACATTACAGATATCTTCAGTGACAGGTTGGATGCGACACAAACAATATTTTATTTAAAAAAAATGCTGGTGGCCGGGGTTCAATCCTCGGTTCCGGCAAAGATTTATCTGATTACCAAACCCTTCCTTCACCTCTGACAAGACATCTTGTGAATGTGAGGAATGCCAGGCCTCCACCGTGGTTCGGATTCCACGTTAAACTGTAGGTCCTCCATTTCATCTCGCAATCACCCTACCATTACACATTAGCGTAAGTGCGTATAACCCGAACGGGTTGTAAGACGCGGTGCTAATAATAATATTTAAAAAAATTAATTGATTTCTTTGTCTTTGTGTTTTGTCCTCTTTATAACTTCTGAAAATAATATTGACGAATCTCAACCAAATTCATATGCACTAACCAGGACACTTCCAGGTTGGGTTTTTGATTTTTCTTCGGCTTGATTAGGGATGTCCATCATTAAATAATTCACTATTTCACGCATATTTGGTGGTATTAATGACGTCTATTTACACTTGATAATCTTCCCTTATTCCGAACATTAGAGTGTAAAATGACGTATTAAAACTTTTCTCGCATGTTTTAAAAAGTAACAACTAAGGGTTTAAGGGTGGCTATGCATTTCCAATAAATATGTATTCATATGATTTCAACAAAACTATTTATAAAAAAATAGGATTAATCTTACTTCCTCAGGAAATACAGAATTCATTAAGACTTATTATCATTGTAACAAAATCAATCGATCCAGAAGTGTCCATTTTGAAAGAAAAAAAATTATTACAATCTTATTATGACAATATATATTATTTGAAGTATTTAAATTGCACTTTCTGAACCCACTGATTAATTCATCACACTAATTTTATACGCTCTTAAATTTAGAACAGACACAACATCCAACCCCCCTCCCCTCCGCCAGCCGTTAATTCACCACTGTGAACGGAGAACCCACTCACATTTCACACATAATACATTTTTCGGCCGTGCTGGTAACTGAATCCGGGACCCTTAGCTCTGTAGGAAGACACGCTACTGACTCAGCTAAGGTGTTGCACTGTTATAATATAGTTTATATAATATCATCTGAGCCAAGGGTTTTCAAATTTGTGAACAATTTTTTCCTTGGTATCGACAGACATAAGAAATAAGCCTACATAAAAAAAGTCCAAGAGTAAATTTATTTATGGGTTATTCAATTAAAATACCAAGGCTGACTATGGTATTTGTTAACACTTCCTTTTTTATCATATATCAAATGTTATTACGGTAAAATAAAGCTTTGAAGCTCTATTAAAACTTAAAAACCTAACTCCAGGCCTAAAATTGCTATAACAATAAACTTTTAATATACCCTCAAATGTTAAAATATGATTATTTAATCATGCGGCCGATATGCTTAAATGATTGTGTCTGAAATTAAGATATTTTTTTTGCCTAATTTCAGTCTCAATCGGGTGTTCCAGTGATCAATATTAACTAAATCAGTGTGTCATACTTTTATTTTTTTTTATGTTATATCTTATACATATTATATAAAGTTGTATCCAAGTTCAAAAAAATGTAATGTTTACTACACACAGTGGACCCAAAGTTTATTGTTGATATGTAATGGCTGTATTCCTGCAAACCATTTTAAAAACATTATTTTATTTGTTTTTCAACCAAACTCTGTATATGCATGTTTCTTACTAAGGACATCATTATACAAGGTAATTTTGCTATTTCATTCATACATTCAATGACATTCAAATTCTGCCAAACATAAAAAAAAAAAATTCGTAATCTGTTTTCAACCAATCTCTCTGTATGTACAAATAACTCGCGTAGGACATCATTAGTTTATAACAATTTTTTTTTGTCGCTATTAACCGTGCCAAGATTGTCATAATATGGACGACATTTTCTAAAAAAATCAATTTATCACATTTCAACAAATCATATTAGGCCTATACGTTTTAGGACATCTTAAGTAGACGTAAGTTATTTAAGGATCAGTCCAGGATCAAACTAGGCTCTCCTAACTATTAGCTATCCAGTGTAGGAGTTTAAGGGACAGCTAGCTAAAGTTATTTATCCATTCGTCCAACCATATGATCTGCAATACCATAATGCTGTCACTTATGGTAATCAAAACTTTCACAACAAACAATTTGTTTATAACTTTCATTTTCTTTTAAGCGTTTTTACATTATTTAAATATGAACTTATTAAAATAGCCGCTTGGATGTTACTTAAAAACGCTTTATTCAAACGAGAGCTTCTAAAACATTGCCTTCTATTCATAAATTAAGATGTTGAACAGGATTAAACCGCGTTCAGATATGTTCGTGCGCATGTGTTTACTAAAGAAAATATTTTATTTTGAAACTAGTATTTTTTATGGCTCTTTCTTTAAGTTATAAAAAAACTTAAGTTTGGTATAATTCATTATAATGTTCGAATCCGAATCTCAAATCTGAATCTGTACTTTACCTTCCAATCCTGGATCTCGAATTCGAATCTTGAAGAAAATGATAAATATAAGAGGAAATATAACTATATTAGAATGGTAAAATATAGAAATAGTAACTAAATGTTAACATTATTTCTTATAATCCATTCATTATTATAACATCATACATTCATTTGTGTTAAATCACTGGTTTGGGGTCTGGTTGTTAAGTTAATCCAATAATAATTATATTAATTATGAACCACCAATAAGCAATATTCGAGTTCTATAACAAATTTCAATTAAATAATTGAAAAAAAATAAAAAATGATTTGAGTCTCGAATCCGATATTTTCTCGAATCCTCTTGAATATTTATAAGGATTCGAGGGATTCTAGGGTTCGTTCCCCTTTTAAAAAACACATTTGTTTATTTTGGTGGACAGTTAATAATAATATAATATTAGCATCACGTCTTACTACCCGTTCGGGTTATACGCTTTAAGTATTAATTACGCTAATGGATTAGGAATTGGGAAGGTTGAATTAGAGGAAGTGAACCCGCATTTGCGTGGAGAGAGATTGGAAAACCATTTAGGTAAAACCACCCCCAGTTCACCCGACCGAGATTCGAACCGCGATCTCCCCGTCCTCAGCAGTCGAGCTCAACACGACTAGCGTGTTAGCCAACTACGCCACCGAGGCGGGTTTGGTGGACAGTTATACGTATGAATAATATACTTTTTAATTTATTATTTCATGCACTATAATTTCTCTTGTCCCAACCACAAAACAAAAAACATACTAGTTTTAAATATGTTTGTTCTTTCAATACGTTACAAAAAAAAAGAGCCAATTATACAGTGTTACTTATGAAAGTATTATTAGAAGCGTTTGGGTAAAACTTTTTGATTGATAATAGCATTACCAAGAAAATAATAAATATTTACACGTAGGTAAACATTAATAACTGTTTGCAATACAAATCTGATTATAGTTGTCAGTTACCACAACTCCGACGCTGGATATACAATACCTACTTATTTATCCTCTCGTGTTGAGTGAATGCAATCCCAAGCACGGTGCAGTTTCTTCCTACACAAAACCTTCAAGCGGGGAGGATAATCGGGTTTGTTGTTCTCGAGACAGAAATACCACAAGATTCACAGATGGTGCTAAAGTATACAAAGCAACTTTTAACACGTGAGCTTTGTGTCTTTCGTAACTGGGAGAAGCGACCAAAGCATCAAATACTAGTCTTATCAATTCCAAATGGTTTTATTTACTTTTAGAATAGTACGTTCCTTTGAAAGAGTGACTAAAGGATTATTACAGCTCTAGAGGAACCTGGCTAGATCCAAGATTATGTTGGTGATAAATAGTCTAGTATCTCCAGACGGGATTGGCTTAGTAGATTCGCGACCTTTATCTCCAAAGTGTATGGTTATTTAGAAAATAAGGGCTTTGGAAATGTAGGAAATATATCAGGGCTGTGGAGTCGGATTTGGAGTCTGAGTCGGTAGAAAGGTACTGACTTCGACTTAAAAAAACAACCTATAATAGTGTCAAACTCGATTCTTACTGGTATAGACGTAATCAAGGATTGATATTAATATCACGATTCTTAACTATCAACATTTTGATGGCAAACAAACAAAAAGAAAACATTCATAATTGGGTAATTTTCATTTGTTATTATTAGTTTTAATTTATGATATGTAAAGATTAATGCATTCTCGCTCTCATAGGAATTTAGGAAATCTACTTATCCATAAATTCTAATCAAATAAATATAATTTAAGTTCAATTAAACTAAGAACTAATCTGATGATCCACATGTTGCTGATGATATTCTTGTACTACCACGTTAGTACTTAGCATTTTAATGTTTATTAATTAGTTATAATTTTATTGTAGTCAAATGATTTTACTATAGTTTTATATTACGAATTAATTAATTAATGTTTCGACTAGAGCAACACAGTCTAAACATTTACTTTAATTTTCAACACATGGTGATATAAGCTAGTTCTTGAGGTTTGTCATGGGCATACTCCCCATAGTAACAATAATAATAAATATAAATTTGCAATTAATAAATGAGTCGGAGTCATTGGTTTAGCCTACCGGCTCCACGGCCCTGATGGATATGTCGGCTTTCTTCAGCCGAGACGGTTTATACTGTCGTATTCATACTTTTCATCTAATTTAAATGTTGTTATTACTATTTCTCTAGATATTCTAAGAGTTAAACCCCAACATACATTTTCACATGTTAAAATACTTGGCCAGTAAGTTGTTGACATCTTGCCTGCTTTTAAGGAATGCTAAACTCAGATTATACAAAACAATAATTTTATCGGTTGTACTTTATGGTAGTGAAACGTGGTATATTACCTACATGACGAAAACATATTTAGGGTGTTTGAAAACAAAGAGATTAGGAAGATATTTGGTTCAAAAAGGGCCGAGGCTATTGGGGAGTGGAGGAGGTCACATGTTAGGAGATTCTAGAACCTTATTCAGAGTAATGACTGACAAACCCAATGGGAAGACCTAGATGCAGATGGTAGGGTAACATTAGAATTGACATGTAAGATATATGGTGTAATGAGGTAGACAGGATATAACTAGACCAAGAGAGGGATAGGTGGCGTACTTTTGTAAGTTCGGCAATGAACTTTCGAGTTTCTAATACCATAGAGTAAGTAAAATATCTTCTTTAATATCGATTACGTAACCCTGGTATAAAATTCTGACCTTATAATGGTTAGTGTAATTTTATTATGTCCAGCTGGTTGTCTAGTCTAGCTAAGAAAATGTGCATATGCTCTTTAAGGTGTTTTTTTTACATAGATCTTTCCCCGCTCACTAAGTTTTCTACATTGTTACTCTTTAGCAGCAGCGGAAATCGGATTCTAATCTTGGTATAGTTTCTAAATGATTTTAACTGAAGCGGAAAGTGGCCGGTTTAAATTCTGATGGGATGATCCTTTCCTTTAACTCTTAATGTGTGAAGGGGCCAACCCCCGCTACTCAGGGTGGGAAACCAGAGCGGTTCAAGCTGTTTGGAGATGTGACAGCGCAGTTAGAACTTTTCAAGATGGTATAGCTTAAAGAGCTGGGACAAAACATTAGTTCTGTCTCGCCTCTAATAATGGGTTCAACTCAAACCTAAATGTGTTCTTTCTTACTTTTCTCTCCATCCCATAAAGTTAATTCAACGTAAACTCTTTAGCTGCTCGCATCGCGTGTTTAACGTAATGCCCCTATGTCCACTACTCTTATTCAGATCAGACTCCAATATTTA
The DNA here is from genome assembly GCA_901482245.1 of Timema douglasi. Lineage (NCBI taxonomy): Eukaryota > Metazoa > Arthropoda > Insecta > Phasmatodea > Timematidae > Timema > Timema douglasi. Next base: position 64,724 of record CABEEJ010002453.1, read on the forward strand.
GTTACTACATGTCACGACACATCACAGCGATGTTAAGTAGGATGTGGGTTTTCATAATAGCACGAGAGCGGACATGCATGAGACCGACCGGAAGCGTTATATAGTAACGCACTCACATAGCACGGATCTCGAGGTGCCGTCAGGGTTTCATGCTCCCTAAGCGAGACTCAAAATTTGCGCCCCACTTGTATTCTGCAATAATATAAATACCCTCTCTGCGTGACAAAATAATAAAATTGTGCCAAAATACCGGGAAAAAAAGAAGTGATGAAAATATAAGTGGTCTTTATCCCTTTACCCCATTAATGAATGCGTGTAAAAATATTCTCTCTTTTTTTCTTCCTTTTCTCTTAATATTTCCCGAAGCTTTTAGTGTTTTTTTTCAACACCGTGTTTTACTACCTGTTCGGGTTATACTATTCTGTATTAATTACGGTAATGAGGTTTAAATATGAGAAAGGTTATATTTAGAGGAAGTGTACCCGTATTTGCGTTGGGAGAGAACTTGGAAAATTATTTTGGAAAAAACTTCAGTACATCCGACCGAGACTCAAGCCTCGATCTCCCCGTCATCGGCAGTCTAGTCTACTGCGAGAGTAGCGCCTTAGAGTATGCGGCCACCGAAGCGGGTTCAGTTAAATACCAATGTAATTCGTCGACAAAGTAACCCTGAATGTTTTAAATCTATTTATAAATAATTAACTCATTAGCTTGTTTAATTTAAACAATTTTTTTAAACACTAACAAAATTACATGTTGTTTAAGTGCGCCCCTAGGAACTTTTCGACATAGGCGACCTCCTAGATTCGCTAATTTACTTGCTTAACGTATGAGTATGATAGTTTAAGTAAATTTTGTGATTGTCATATACGCTCTTTCATACTAAAATCCTACTGTATTTTTACTACACATTAAAATCCTCTATATCGGAAACGAATAGTGACTTAAATCTTTAATCTTTGCAAAGGAGAATATACTAAGGAAAGTAACCTGCTTATGATAAAAAGATTATGAAAAAGAATATATTAACATCGTGCTCAGCACTTAAAACACTGGAAGTGCATTATAATACCGGCTCCTGCACCACTGGTACCCTACTTAATAAAATTTCATACAAATCTTCAATTAGGACTCGAACACACATCTGACCAACCATAAAAGTGATAGAGTGAACTCATATCTCTCTCACATTCAACTTTGACACATTAAACAATCATAATATAAATAATATAGGCTGTGTATTTGTTTGTTTGTATGTGTGTAATCGAAATAGCTCAAAAACCAGGATAAATAGAAAGTTTAAATCAAAGGGCCTACTAATATGTATGAAATGTTGCCTATATGCTTGTTGCTCAATCACGCCCAAACCACAGTATACTTTTAGTAGATGTAGAATTTTTTTTAAAAATGCCATAATTGTAGTGGGATTATTCCAAATAACCCATACATCTTAATTATTTGAAATTTCTGGGTGGAGGTTGGTGAATTTGGGGATTTCTAAACATCCTAAACTTATTTAAGACACTACTTCTCATTGTGGTGTCAGGCAGGTATAAGAGTGACCCCAAAGAGTTTGACTACCGTTAATTAATTACAATCGTTAAATTAAAAACTTTGCTCCCAGGCAACGCCGGATACTACAGCTAGTATTATAATACTAGTGCAATACGTTCATTTGTTCTCCATTGCGTGTTGTGATGATTACTGAAATCGATATTTATTTAACTCTGCGTATGGCGAGGTGATCTGGTGGTCTAGTGGTAAGGTGTAGAACTTCTGTGCTGGGGTCAGGGGTTCAATCCTAGCTCCCGGCACAGATTTATCTGATTACTAAACCTTTCCTTCACCTCTGACAAGTCGTGTATTAATCACAACTTTTGAATGTGGGTAATGCCAGGCCTCCACCGTGGTTCGGATTCCACGTTAAACTGTAGGTCCTCCATTTCATCTCACAATCACCTTACACATTACACATTAGTGTAAGTGCGTATAACCTGAATGAGTAGTAAGACGTGGTGCTCATAATAATAATAATAATAATAATAATAATAATAATAATAATAATAATAATAATAATAATAATAATCTGCGTATGGCGGTTAAAAACGAAGATATTAAAGTAAGTATAACATAACATTTTACTTTTAAAAACCCCGTAAACGGGTAACGCGCCACTCTCGCAGTAGACTAGACTGTCGATGACAGGGAGATTGGGGCTCGAAACTAGGTCAGGAGTACTAAGGTTGGTTTTTCCCCCCGAACTGGTTTTCCACTCTCCCTCCACGAAAATACGGGTACACACTATATACATATATATAACCGCCCTAATCCCTAAACCCAATAGCGTAATTAGTACATACGCGTATAGCCCAAATGGTTAAGTAGGACGTAGTGTAAAAAAAATAAAAGACTTATAGATGGGATTAATACTGTTAAACAGTCAAAAATGAGTTTGATACTTTACTAAACAAATTGAAAACTGACGTATATTTTAACTAAACAAATAGAAAAAAAGTTGGAATCTATTAAACACGTAATATTGATACGATATATTAAATTGAAAACATTCAACATCAGACAAAGCTATTGAATATGTAGTAAAAAACCTTTAAAATTTAATATATATTAACAAATTGGGGAACACATATCTTATAAATGTTTTATATACATATACTTCAAACCTCTTGAATATACACGTTTATTAGGTCTAGCTATACCATTACACGTTTTATTATTATTATTAGCACCGCGTCTTACTACCCGTTCGGGTTATACGCACTTACGCTAATGTGTAATGTTAGGGTGATTGTGAGAATTCACAAGATGTCTTGTCAGAGGTGAAGGAAGGGTTTGGTAATCAGATAAATCTTTGCCTGGACTGAGGATTGAACCCCGGCCGCAAGCATAGAAGTCTGACACCGTAACCACTAGACCGCCAGGTCACCAAGTACACGTTTTATAAATTATGTCATTAGTTCTTAGAAAAGTTATAAGCACGTCACAAAATAACAGAATATCGTCTTAAAACTACCCATAATAATATTAAATAAAGATATTTAGCTATATCTCTTAAACCTATAGAAAATGTAGTACAAATGTTATAGAACAAGTTTTTAAAAACAGTTTAGAAAATAAAGTCTATTGAACGTGTAGGAAAATATATTTGAAACCTCTTAGTAATAGCCTATTGTATCTATATAGGCCTATATTGTAATACTGTATATCTAAAGACTACAACCCCGATTCGTACATCTTCAGTACCGGTAGCTTCCATATCTGTTATGCATAGTAAGTAGGTTTCATCTCCATTAAGTGAGTGGACTGTACGAAAACTGTTATATGCATTTCAAACATTTTATTTTTATAGTTGATAGTAACATTTATCGTCTATGGACTGTGTTTATCAGAAATTTGATTTGTTAAGCTGTATAGATCAATTAATTTGAAAAATAAATATATCATAATTTGTATCTGAAAAGTGTTTTATTGCTGCCTTATATACAAATTTGATTTGAAATTATAATTCAATATTGATGTATTTCTGATAAAACATCTTGCACTATTAATTTATAGCTAGGAACTATAAAATACAATATATAGTTAAGATTAATTTATTAAAAACTGACCTGATATATCATTCATAAATTATATGTAAAAGGTAGCTGTTGAAAGGAAGACGGTGTAGGTAGATACGAAGCTATTTTTTTCTGATATAAATTAATTGGTCCAACCTTTTTTATTTTTAAAACTCTTTAAAGAGGCCAAGCATTGAGCGGCCGAAAGCAACGAACGTTTCTGGCAAATTTTGATCTTAAAAATGGTTTATGATAAATATTAATTTTAATTTTGGTAAACTATAGCAAAATTTATAAACTTAATATTCAAGTTTAGGTTATTTTATTTTGGTTATATTACATACTCTTTATGTATAATGTTAGCCATGATTATTGTTGATTATTCATGCTAGCGAAAATAGCGTCATTATTTAGCTGTTATTCCTTAGTGACCCGCTTCAGTGGTATAGTTTGCTAACGCGCTGGTATCGTGTTGAGTTAGACTGCCTAGAACGGGAAGACCTATGTTCGAATCTCGGTCGGGTGAACTGGGAGTGTTTTTCCCTAAATGGGTTTCCACTCTACCTCCACGCAAATGAGGTTTCACTTTTAAATTCAACTTGACCTATTACTAACCAATTAGCGTAATTAGTACTTAAGCGTATAACCCGAACGGTTAGTAAGACGCGGTGCTAAATAATAATAATAACAATAATAATATTCCCTAGTGTGGATATTTTAAATTTTTATTTAAAATTAAATTGATGGCATAACAGCTCACGGAAACAATACTTTGATATTCGTTTAAAATTGTGATTTTGTAAAATACTTATTAAATGCAACACAACTCACAGTTACTGGACAATAATGCACATTCAAGCGTACACATAAATGCAATGATATATTAACAAAATAATCATTTTGTATATTTAGCTTAGTCCCAAATCAAAAAACTTCAAGTAAAATAACGGATACCTGAGAATATTGGTTGTTCTACTTCGCTGTAGGTGACCTGGTGGTCTAGGGGTAAGGTGTCAGACTTCTGTGCTGGCGGCCGGGGTTCAATCCCAGGTCCCGGCACAGATTTATCTGATTACCAAACCCTTCCTTCACCTCTGACAAGACATCTTGTGAATGTGGGGAATGCCAGGCCTCCACCGTGGTTCGGATTCCACGTTAAACTGTAGGTCCTTCATTTCATCTCACAATCACCCTACCATTACACATTAGCGTAAGTGCGTATAACCCGAACGGGTAGTAAGACGTGGTGCTAATAATAATAATAATAATAATACTTCGCTGTATTTAATGTAATGCTGTTTAATGCAACAATGACCCTCATATTAGCTCAAAGAATGCCAAGTGAAATTGTTTATATATTATTGGATACTGATTCATAGGAAACTTTGTTTGATTGTCTAAACTTTTAAAGTTCGCTCCCATTTTTAATCAACATGTTTTTTCAAATTAAATTTAATATTATAATTACATGTGTATATAAGTGTTTAATGTATATCCTACATTAATGTCAATATTTTGTTAATAACTTTAACTTATGTCTTGTATTTTCAACGATCAAAGTTATTTTTTTTATGCAAGTTGTTAGAAAAAACTTCGCAATGAAAAAAAAAGATGTTTTACAACAATTACTTTTCCACCATTACCACCACAACTAATACTACTACTATTACTAATATTATGCTATACACTCAACACACAAACACACACACAGTAAAACTATCACTATGTATGAATGAAATAATTTTGAATTAGGACATCACACTAAATTCATTCATTCATTTTTTGGAATATATTTAAGGTGTTTCCCACTGCACTTGCATCAAGGAGAGAATTTTTAAGTTCACTTTGGTACACACAATTATATCACAATAGATACACCATCACCAACTAAAATAACTTTTGCGACAATGTCGTAGTGATATTAATATGCCACCACAGTGTGAATCCTTATTTAAGTAGTTTTGGTAGTTTTGTGATGTTGGAAAAGTTGAAATACTGTGATATTTGTTTGCGTCGACTGAATCCAAGATCAGGACCAGTGTTAAGGATGTGGAGTGATGCTGCGAAGAAGGTCCTTGGTGGTACCCCATGATGCTTTGAAGGTTGTTGGAGATAACTTCCTGAGCCAGACAAGATGAGACTGGGCATGAGGAAATGGACCAAGCTCACATCTGGCGACGTGGCCGATATCAAGGTCTTGTCCAATCATGGTTGCTGTTTTAACAACTGTTTGTCATGTTTGGTCTAGTACTGGTTTTGTGTTCTGACATTACAGTTTGGTTGTTGTTGCTGTGGAGTGTCACTAACACAATTAACTATTAGAGATTGATTTTATACCTCTGTAAAGCTTGCCAAATAATGGAACGGAAATTTTTCTCGGGGATCTTAGTCAGATGGAAACATTTTACTATTAATAAGGCACGCAAGTTGTTAAATACACACTGCAAGTTATGCTCTTTGCGGCATGTAAATATTTAAAATAGTTTTTTTTTTACTTTACCCAAATTGTATAATTGTTATTTGTGTATGGGGGCTGGGGGTCTATAACAAAGTTGGTATTTTTATTTCTTGGTTTCTTGTGGTGTTGTCTAAGTTCTAATGAGTTCTTACATAAGGATATAATTCTAAAATATGAGTAAAACAGTTATTTTTAACCATACAAAATCCAGTACAAGTGATAAGCTGGATTTGAATATTGCCAACATTACTTAATTCTGTTCTTAAAATGATAGATTTGGTTGGGAGATGAAACGAGGGGTGTTAATGAAAGGTTTTCAGAAAGAAGCAGCTACTAGATTTTCTAACCGTTCCTTCCAGAAACCGTCACTACTTTAGTTTGAGATATCCCCCGCGTGACTTTCTCCTTTCAGAAAAGTAAAGTGATGTCCTTTTATAAGAAAGAGATGGCCACATGGTTAGTGTATCTAACTGTTACTGGCCGAAGTTTAATCTTGCCTAAGTTATTTTATCTCTTTGTAGTTTATCCATAATTTTTTATTTTTTGGTACAACCTAGCCATATTCATAAAACTCAGAATGTTTTCTTTTGTTATTAACAATAAATCACTAGTCGCTACTATTGACATTAAAGAGCGATGACACGAAAGAAAAAAAGAATAGGACAAATACACGTAAAGGGAGAAATAACTAAAATAAGATTTCGCGTTTTTTTTAACTCACTTTATATGGATTTTGCTCTAAAACGATCGGGTATTGGTGGTTTAAATTATATGTATTTATTTGTACCTTTATTCCATAAATTTATTCAAAAATGGTGTTTGCCATATCCAAAATAGAAGCATGATGCGCAAAGTGGCCGTTCAAGCTCAAATAACTTAGTATTATTAATTCATGTGTGTCACAAATTGATATGTGATGGTTATTCACGGGATCAGTCCTGATTACTGAATCAAATTCATTTAAATGAAAAATGATAACATGGACATGACAATAGAACCTAGGACCTTATGGATTTGCGTGCCATTGCTCTAACACTTAGCTATCTAGGTTCGCCTTGATTCCAGGGCCACTTGTCATCATTACTTGTTGGTGTGTATTGAGTATCGCCCACTCAGAGGTATCTACAATCACATTCTACGGCAACTCGTAACTGACAGTATGCTGACATGCACTTTGTATTATTAATTCATGTGATTCACTAACTGATACGTGATGGGCTATCCACGGGATCTGGCCTGATAGCTGAACCAGGATGGATCAGTGGTTCATTGGCGCGCATAGCTAATAGTCCCCAGGTTGTCACGTTTCACTTAACTGAATAAAATAACTTTTGATTTCACTAACATCATCATTTTGGCTGCTGTTGATATTTTCCAATAATCACTCTTGAGTAGTTTATGAGATTAATAGCGGCAAAGTTCCAAAGACAAAAGGAGACACGGTTGTTGCATTAGTAATTTTTCAGGGTTGTCACATACTTGTAAAATTGGGAAAACCTTGAAAACACAGGGATTTTTTATGCCTGGAAAAAAAACCCGGAGAAGTACATGCAATTTTACAAAAAAATAAAACCCGCCTCGGTGGCGTAGTTGGCTAACGCGCTAGTCTTGTTGAGCTCGGCTGCTGAGGACGGGGAGATCAAGGTTCAAATCTCGGTCGGGTGAACTGGGGGTGATTTTTCCTAAATGGTTTTCCACTCTACCTCCACGCAAATGCGGGTTCACTTCCTCTAATTCAACCTTCCCAATTCCTAATCCATTAGCGTAATTAGTACTTAAAGCGTATAACCCAAACGGGTAGTAAGACGCGGTGCTAAATAATAAATAAATACAAAAAATAAATAAAACATTACTGGAATACTGATGAGTTTGGGACATTAAACTGCAAGCTTTATCCAATCGGCCTATGTANTTCATTGGGTTTTCCTACGTACACCCATCAAAGTCTAATCATCATGCTCTAAACACCAAACTATTCTATAGGGTTTGGGAAATCGGAATTCCTTGGTAGCAACCATGTTTTTATTTCACAATTAAAAAACCTTACAAATAAAACTTTAGCTAATTGAAAACTAACTGGGCATTTTTTGCGTTAGATCGAATAGATAAATTTAAAAAAACTTCAAAAAAAAACGTTATTATAATTACAACCCACATTAAACTTATATCCCCGTAAAAATTCTACATACCCAAGTAATTGGGCACATGGTCTAAATGTCGAACTCATTAAGTTTGGTTTACTAGTGACGGGTAGTTTGGGGTTCAATTCCAGGTGTCTACAAACTTTAATTGGTTGGTTAAGGGTGTGAAAAGTCCACTTTTTCAATTTGAAGCGAACTTGAATCGAATATATGAAATGTTCTCGAAGCCAAATCGAAGTTATAATATTTTGTTGTGGATTGTTTTATGATTGACAAAATAATAATATTGTGCTTATTTATATAACTTTGCTTACTAAAATCTTTTAATAATGTTTTATTTTACAGTAATTTCTTATAACATTTCATTCTATGCTGATAAATTAAGCTACTATTGTAACATACAATTCAAATGCCTCAGATTTTTTTATATTAATAATAATTTGTAACATATAACAGCTCAGAATAGTAGTGAATAATTGAACATAAATTTAGTAATTTAGCTGTCAATATATATGCGAAGCTTCGTAATTAGTCGAAGCCAACACATTTTCCGAAGTGAATTCGAAGCTGTTTTAGTTTTTGAAGCCAATTCGAGGTTTTGAAGCTTCGTACACCCACAACATTAACTATAATAGCCAAGGGTTGACAAATGCTAGGTCCTCATTTCTAATGAAAACTAAGAAGAGAAAACGCGCCGTGTCAAATGGCAACTATCTATAAATCAAGTGGAATTTCTATCCATTAGTAACTCCTTCATGTTTATTGGTGTTCATCTGGTCGCCATCAGTAGCTTATTTATATTTGGTGGCGTTTCTCTTTCCATCATTAGTTCCTTCATGTTTATTGGTGCTCTACTGGTCGCCATCAGTAGCTCATTTATGTTTGGTGGCTCTGCCTGTTGCCAGGTGGCTGGAAGGGCGGGTAGAGAGAGGCCTTTGTTGGCGTTTGTCTCGGCCGAGACCATAACACAGAGGAAGACAATGGAACGAAGTAATAGCGACGGCGCGAAACTATTTGTTCTGCCTAGGGAAGCAAGAGGGGGAGAAACGGTCGAAGAAAGGCAATTTAAGGGAAAGGTGGATAAGAGAAAGAGCGTAAAGAGCCTTTAAGGGAGAAGTAGTTAGTGAAATGAAATAAAAACAAGGGAAAGAATGAAGGGATACTATTGATAAAGTAGTAGGCGGGGTAGGATGTGATAAGGATAACGAGAGAGGAGTTTATAGATTAGGAGGGATGGGCAGGGGTAAAGGGGACAAGCGACGAAGGTCACATTTTTATTGGGGGGAAATAGAGCAGAGACGTCACAACACTCTGGCCTTCTTTTCACTGTCGTCGGGTTTCAGTGGACGCGACGCTTCATGTCGTCTAGATGACGACGTCAATCCTTTGAATTAGTAGGCACGTGAACTCGTGGGATTCCTATTATTGTTGCCATTTAATGTGCCCGTAGGAGTGTTCTAGTAAATAAGTGAGTGGTTCGGAAAGAGAACTCCATTATTATTAACACGGTGCCGCGCTTGACACAGATTATTGGGAATCAGGACGCTCAGTTCTTCGGGTTTTTATGCTTCTCCTTTCGTTAAGCCAGTATCTACTTTGTAAGTTTGTACTGCATTGCTTTATTTGAACATTCAAACTAGTACTTCTTTCCAAGTTTCCAGCAATGGGTTTTATTTTTTAAATATTTATTTAAGAATATTAGTTTATCAATAAAAAGTGCTCAAAATTTTCAAATATAAATTTAAAAAACAACTTTTGATCGTTTATATTTTATATTAATTTGTTAAATAAACTTTTATTATCTTTCAATTTACCTATTTGGATAACAACTGTTAATTATTTAGTCAACAAGGTGTTTTATTTACTAAATCAAGGTTATTCATCACTTAATCTTAGGGTTATGGATTGAAAGGGTGACTTAGAGGAAATGCACTTGCATTATTGTGGATAGGGGGTGGTAAAATCTCAGTACACCTGACCACAATTCAAACCTTGACTTCACTGGCAATCCAGTGTATTGTGACACTAACGCTTTAGACCGAGTACAAAGTGTAATGTAATTTAGTTTGTGTAAAACTTAGTTTACAATGAAGCTGACATAAAATTCCGTTAATAATATACTTTGATAATAGAAAAACTATGAAAATGATTGATATTTATTATTGTTTATATATTTTAATAACCCCTCCAGATTTGGAAAAAATTTATTTGTTTGTTAATGTAGATCCTTTTTTTGAAAATGAGAAATGAGAGTGATCATTTTATGAACACGGTTGACTCAGAACACAACCTACTACAACTTTATTTCCATAAATAGTTTTTCTCTGATTTCAAATCATTTCATTTCACGAGTTATAAGGGGTCAAACTTGCTATTTAATGATTTTTGCGTACCATTCCATTGTTAAAATAAAGTAATTAAAGAATGGGGCTGAAATTTAGTAAAACTAGACATTCATATGAGGTATATAGAATGGAATATTTATAATATTAATATTATTGTATTAATAGTAATAGTATTAATATTAGAAATATTTCAACAACATTTTTAATATAATTAATATGTATTAATTTTTAATTTTATTGATATGCATTATTTTTTGTAACATATATTAATATTAATAATATTTATTTTAATAGTATTAATATCATAAATATTTATAATATTAAAAATAATATTATTATTAATGTTATAAAAATATTACATTGTATACACCTGATATGAATGTCTAGTTAAACTAAATTTCAACCCCATATATTAATTACTTTACTTTAACAGTGGTACCTACGTATAGCATTAAATTGCAAGTTTGGCACCTTATAACTCGTGAACTGAAATGATTTGAAATCGGAGAATAACTTTATAGCTTCTTAATAACTGAACTGTTAAACTTTTCCTCCACACAAATCTTGGTATATTTCCTCAATTATACCTCCCTCATACCTATTCCATCAGCCTAATATTAATGTTTGTGTACAACCCAAACGGGTACTAAGACGCTTTAAAAAAAAAAAATGATGAAATATATATTGGAAAGCTATCACCTTTGACTGATCTGGGATATATTTAAATTAGTTTGGAGTCCATTCAAATGTTCACATACAAATAATACAATGTCCTGAAATGGCAATTGCGAATGTTGCTTGGCGAATTATTATTATTACTATTATTAATGGTTAATTTTTATTTTCCTCTTCGATATTTAGGGTTCTAGGCCAACCTAATAGCTCATTGTAGTCTTAAACTATTAATAACATCTACAGATCTATCCAATTATGTTTAAAAACAACTTTGAATACCAATTGCTTCAACAAGTATTTTTTTTTTTAAACTTTGTTAGCTTCGTATGAAGAGGGCCTTGTCTACTAGCTAAGTGCTCCGCAAACGGTGTGCTGGGCGGTGAATTATTTGTACCATGCTGCCACAACCCAAAGCACCACGAGTCGCTGTTCAATAAAAACACGGATGAATTTGGTACGAGCGGCAGCCGTGCGTCGTTGTACGCTTCTATTACTTACTAATATTTTTAATACAGCTAACAAAATTTAAAGCTTTCACACAAAGCTAGGGTTGTGATTTACCCATATCACTGATGGTTTAAACTAAAGGTTTCCTATTGTTAAGGAAGCCGGCACAGAAAAACAACTTCACTTTTTAATCTTTGAACATTTGACGTTACTTCAGGGGAAAAAAAAGTCTCTACTTTCCTAATTCTGATTTACCGTACAACCGTGTGACTGGTTACTTTATATATTTTTTGCTGCCGCGTCGCGTACCCAAAACAAAACATTGTGCCGCAAAAAAAAAAGCCGTGTTAAGTGTAACTTGAACATAACAAGTTTGCTGAACACTGTACTAGCCAAAGCAGGTAGGACAATAATATCCTGCCCGCCCCCCCCCTCCCCCTCTACTCCGACAGAATAGGTCCTTAGTCATTCATCTCCTTGAAGTGACATCATCACGTCTCTTCAACTTGTTTGTTCAACATTTCTTCTTCACTTCCGTCTTTTTCTCCCACGTTAAGGGGGAACGTTCCTTGCATGTAGTCATAACTGCCTTTAGTTCTATTTACCGACGAACTTGAGAGGAATGGTTCATAATTACAATTTTTCTTCACAGAGAAAATCTTTTGACCCGTAATAAAATAAAATTGACTTATTTCTGCAACCCGTTTATTACACGTAGCAGAGTGGTATATGTACACTCCGTATACCCTGAAATGTAGTAGTCTTACTTTGACTTATTACACTATGGCCCTATCTTATAAACAATACCCTAGTTTAACCTGTCAAAAGTAAGCTTTCTACCTCACAGGGCTCCACTATTGTGCAGATTATAGTATAAGGCTGAAGTGTAGTCTGTTAAAGGAAGATGCCATCTTGCAGGGTGAAAGAAATGTACTTAATGTTGCTTTATCTTGGGGGTCATCCATAAACCATGTAAAGTTGTTAAGAAGGGGTGAGAGGTGAGCTCTTTTGTTTACATGGTGGGAGGGTGGGTACATCACAGTGCAACGTAACGCAGATCTTATACTTTTTAATTTTGAAAAAAACTGTTCTGAATGATTTTCACCGTTAAGAAACATTAACTTACGATTCTGAGTTGTTTTAAATCTGAGTCCCCCTTTTAAGTGTCATAAAACCTTCCCTATGAAATAATAATATTCACTCTCGATGTGTAAAGCTACGTAACACAGGTTGGTTAAAGGGTGGCGAGGGAGGGGGACCAAAATGTCTACATGGCGTAATATGGTGAGGGGAAAGGGGGTCAAAAAGAAGTTAAAAAAAGCGTTACTCTACGTGGTTTATGGATTACCCCTTATGAACTCCCTATAATAATGTATTTTAAATTGTTGAATTCCTTGTGTTTATTCATGTGATGGAAATTGTTCTCCTATCAACATTGCTTGGTTTAAAAAAATAAATAAAGGTACACTTTTGTAATAATTGTTATTTTGGGGGTGATTATTCATGAAGGAACATAGTTACTTACCCGTTTTAGTGACCGAATGGTCTTAAGGCGTCACTCTCGTGTTAGACTAGCCTAATGATGATGGAGAGATTGGGGTTTGAATGCCATTTGGATCTACTTAGGATATTTTTTTCTTGAATAGTTTCCCACTCTACTTTCACGCAAATTTGGATAGATTAACTATAAAATACTTCCTTCCTCATCCCTACCCCATTAGAGTAATCATCATATATGCGTATAGCCTGAAAAGGTAATAAAACGCGGTGATAAAAAAAATCGTTACTTCACTAGTAGTTTTTCTCTCTCTTTGGGTCGCACTCGTAATAGCTAGTTCTTCTCCTAACCTAGCGACTCTATTCCAACAAAACAAAACTATGTCCCAAAATTAATCATACAAGTTTATACAAAATTATGGCATGGCATGTCTTTAATAATATGGTCCTTAAAAAGTACATGTTTTTTTTTCAAATTACATAAAAAAATCAGAATTTGTAAAATTTGTTTAAACATAATTTTGTATAATTATGTCGCTTAACACAATCGTTACTAAATCTTAATCTCAGGATTAAGGATTGGAATGGTTGCACCGATATGCATCCTCACTAGCATGGAGAGGAAATGCGAAAACCACATTAATCTATAGCACCCGTTAGGAATGCCAGGCCTCCACCGTGGTTCGGATCCCACGTTAAACTGTAGGTCCTCCATTTAATCTCACAATCACCCTACCACTACACACTAGCGTAAGTGCGTATAACCCGAACGGGTAGTAAGACGCGGTAATAATAATAATAATAATAATATAGCACCCGTTCGGGTAATACGCCTATGTATTAGCTTCGATAATGGGATAAGAATGAGAACCGTTGAATTTAGAGGACGTGTACCTGCATTTGCTTGGAGAGAGTGGGAAACCGTTTTGGAAAAACTACCCTCAATAAACCCGAACGGGATTGAACTCTGATTTCCCCGTCATCGGCTGTTTAGTCTAGTGATAGTGTAACTCTTTAGATCATGCGGCCACCTGAGCGTATAGTTACTAATTTGTATTGTCATCCCCTCTCCTTTCACTCCCCATTTACTCACATTCTTGGTGCATGCCACTATATTTTTTTTATATATAATTATATTAGGCCCCTATTATAACAAACAAAATACACACCAACAAATTATTCCTTAAAAATAACATTTTATAAAAGCACATAGTTTCTTTTGTCCAAATAAATCTAGTAATGTTATATAACTGTCAGGCTAATAGAATTAAATCCTGGGTGAAAGGGCTTACGCCTTACGTACACGTTATTGTAGGTTATTTTTTGGTGATGTGAAACTTTTGACCTTTGAAAGGAGCTTTAGACTTCAGGGAGACATTATTAGCAGTCCCGCGTCCTTGACAGACGCAGCAAACAGGTTGATGTATTTCTTGCTCGTGAAACTTAAGAAGTATCCTTAGAATAAGGATAGACCTATTTCTTAATAATTAATAATGAATGCATTCCTATAGAAAAAAATTTCACGTTTAATTTTGTCCTCGAAACAAGTTTTAAAATGTCAACTTATTTCCTAATAATAATATGGATCCTAATATTCGTAATTTTACAACTTTCAAACCAGATGTTAGCTGAACTTCATTTGAGTAAAATAATTATTTGCTTGCTTTAACTCACTTAATAAATTGTCCCTCTTTACCTTAATATCTGGGTCTGGACTACCCGCTATAACTACATCACTTTCAAATTGTTGTCTCTTAAGGTGGGATGGAAGGGGACTCTTGAAAAGACCAGTGTTTTTGCGGATTTATGGGAAAACATTTTGGTTAAAATAAATGAAATATTACTCTAGTACAAACATAGAGTTTAATTTTCTTCACATGTTGATAAAAACGTTCCTGAATATCTTTCATGAACATAGCGGCCCTATATGATAAACTTTTTAAATGTAGACAAAAAGTTTTCATTAAATTCCAGAACACCCTTGACAGATATTCAAGAAAATGTTGAGGTCACCATGTGAAGAAAATTAAATTCTTTGTTTATAAATTGGCAGTTGTTTTGTTTGTTATTTTGCGAAAATGATTAATCAATCAAAACATTATTTAATTTAACGATAGTTTTTGAAAAAGTGCATCTCTAATTAGTAATTGTTGTTCTCTACAGGTATATTAAAATAAATAGTTGAATGTTTAGTTTTTCTTAAATAGTTAAAAGCTACCTACTACGGTTTGTTCGTAAGCCAATAAGTGATCAACACCAAACCATAGGCATTTTCAACTTTTTTCTCTCTTTTTTTTTCCTACATGGCAACTCTTTGCACATAATAGATTGGAAAGTTAGTCAAAATTTGTATTACTCTTTCTAAATGTCATAGACAACAAAACGGTGAAAATGTGTGTCAACGACTGTGATAATGGGATGTTTTTTAAAACGGTCGAATAGTCCTTGATATCTTTGTGAACTCGAACACTAGAAATATCTAGATAAAAACTGACAATTTTATTAGAAATGTTTTGCGATCCCCAAGATAGGAGGAGGTCTGATCTGAATGGCTCCCAGTGCTTAAACAGGTAAGCTAATTCAAACAATCACTCTGTTAAACAAGTATTGATTTTGTTTACATTTTGCTTGTTTTGTACAGGACTTTAATATTCTTGAACATGTACACTGTACAGGGTTATCGAAAAAGTCCGCGATTTCATAATTGAATATTTATGGAAATAATTGAACTATACATAGTACAGTAAAATCTCTTAATAACAGACACCTTTCTGGATAAAAAAAAAAGGTCCGTTATTAAGATATGTCCGCTATTTATGAAAAATATGTTTTTAAATCATACTGCTTGAACACATTTTAATCTATATGAACCTATATACTGTGAATATTTACTACAGCAATCTAATAATTAATTATTATTACTCTGTGCATTCTTTTATGCAAGATAATAATGATTAATGACCGATGAATAAATTTTGTACTTAACTTAAGCTACTGTACAGATTGCACATACACCAATGAAATGAAATAAAATGTGATAAGCAGGCCTTAAGTATTGTGTGTGTGCTCGCGAGCGTAGACTAAATGGCTTGCAAGTATAAACCCCCTCCCCCCGCTGATGGATTGGACCGAAACTACGTAGGCTATTTCCCTTAGTTCTAGAAACTGTTAATAGAGGGGGAAGGCGGAACTACTCACTCTTCATCCGAGACAATGGCATTCCTGACATTCCTGCATTCAAATAATATAATAACTATAATAACTGGTGCTTTCAATTTTGGTCTGCTCGTTAGAGATATATATGCATAATTACGCGCTGCTAGTAGTTACTAAGAAAGTACGTTATTAGGAATTTGTTTCATCTTAAGAATCTATGCTATTTTGCTGGGTAAATCTAAACTGTCCGTAATAAAGAATTATATATTCAGAGGTGTCAGTTAAGGTGACATCTAACTATAATTGAAATTATTGAATTGAACTTAAGTGCATTGTTGTCACACCGCTTACAGCAAAAAACACTTAAATTGGCCAAATATTTCAGAAGATATTTGATTATGGAACCCTGCACACCCTTTTTTGAGGATCCTTTATTGTATTTATGAACTTGAAACCACTAAATAAATGGTTTTGACAGTGAATTTAAAATTTAAATGGCAATCTAGACCAGATAAAATAATAAACACAGTGGGCACGAACTTGGCTTATTGGTACGTATGAAAAATATCCCTAGTTTTAAGATGAATTTAATCTATTATTGGTTTCCCCCTACCACCTCTTCCCTTACACCCCTTCCCTTTCCTACACCCCACCACAACCCCCAACCCTCCCCACTACACCTTATTAATCTTAGCCTGTACACATTTGTTTATAATTATTAGCATTTCACAATAAATCTTTCCTCTAGATTGTGTGATTATTAGTTAGTACGGTAGGCACGTGGACAAGAGCGTCAGGCTCGTCTTGCTGGCTTATCGGTACCCAATGCAGAGATTGGGGCTCAAATTTAGGCCTGATGTACTGGACTGTTTTTCTCTGAGTGGCTTCCCACTTTCCTCCCATGCAAATTCTGCTACATTTCTACCTATTATTATTCTTTACCTCATTACTGTAAACATGCGAAT
>CABEEJ010002453.1:82450-111460 GCA_901482245.1 Timema douglasi
CTCCCTCGTGGTTCGGATTCCACGTTAAACTGTAGGTCCTCCATTTCATCTCACAATCACCCTACCATTACACATTAGCGTAAGTGCGTATAACCCGAACGGGTAGTAAGACGTGGTGCTAATAATAATAATAATAATAATACATTATTACGATGAGGGTTCACCTTTCTGGAGCTAGATTTCATAATTATATTTTGAAATAAAACGTCTCCTGTACCCAAGGACCCAAGAGTTGAAGATTTTTCTAACATTTTAGTTGGTTACTTCCCTTGACTGTTTTCTGAGCCATTAAACATCATGTTTGAAAGGCTAGAAGCTTCCAGATTGGACCATCATCTCAAGGGCACTTCAACCGTCACATGTTGGCGGTTGTGTGTCCACAACTTCCTACGTATCACATTGGTGTTTATGACTCAGGTGCCGCTCCCAATCTTAAGCACTGACTCTGGGCCAGTATCATAGTGGTACTTGGTACGCTTCAAGTGCGGTACTATACTAAATACAGAATTATACCTACCTACAACATAATGGAATGAGCCATGAAACTGGCCCATTTCATTCGAGTTTAGGTAAATGTCGTCCTATATTTAGTATAGTACCGCGCTTGAAGCGTACTAAGGGCCAGTTTCATAGTCAAATTTAGTACGCCTCGAGTGCGGCGCTACACTAAGTATATGACGACACCTACCTTAACCAGAATGGAATGGGCCAGTTTCCTATGCGAGAACGGCCCATTCCATTCTGGTTTAGGTAGGTGTCGTCATGTACTTAGTGTAGCGCCGCGCTCGAGGCGTACTAAGTCTGACTATGAAACTGGCCCTATGTCTGACTGTGAAACTGGCCCTAAATTACAAGTTTGAGAATTTATTTTATCTGTCACTAAACATTACTTTTTCATTACAGTCCCCTATACAATTGGCTTTTCTTTCATTTTAAGGATTTCTAAGATGTCTACTTCTATTGAACATTTTAAACTTTACAATAATATAATAATTAATACAAACAAATATTGACGTAGAAACATATATAGTACTGAGTGAGAAAGAGTACATTTAAAACGAATATAAAAGGTACTCTACAAACTTCATCAATAGATTATTTGTCAAGTAGGTGTAAAACTCCATAATAGCATTAACTATACAAAGAAAGATCGTGGGGAATATATCTTTTAATTCATAACAAAATACCAGCCACACAGAAAAGATATTCATTATTAATTTATAAAGCTGGAAATTTGCTGTAGACTGTACTAATATTATTTTCTTGTAGTTATAACCCTTGACCACAAAATGGCATAATTAACAAACTTGAAAAAAATGCGCTAGGTCTATTGATTCATAACGCGGTCCAATTGGCCTGTAGAGAGGAGAAAAAAATACATTGCGTAGGTACTAATCAAGCTAGAGTTGGATTTAGATATGAAGAAACCTTTATGAAATTTAAAACATTTACAAAATCCAATTTTCATGCCTATATTTGTATGTCAAATCATATAATCTGCAACTGTCAATTCAGATGGATAATATCAAAAACTATAAATAAAATATTACTAAAAAATAATAAAATAATATAAACGTTAACTGCAAAAAAAGTGTTTGTATTTTTAAGGTGTCTTCCTACCAAAAATCCTACTATACTTGTATTTCAACAACAGCCTCCTGAATTAAGGCCAGACTAGCAAGCCACGTGAAACTTTAAGTATTAAATAAATTATTAGTAGTAATAACTTAATGTCAAAATTCACCCACAAGGATTGATTAAAGATCACCGAAGTGGGTAATCAAAATGTTGATTTCCATCATCTCCGTGTGAGGTCTGGTGCATTTGTCTAATATTCCCTTTCATCCTGTTCTATTTTCGACTTTTAGTCTTTGACTGCCATCACTAGCGTAAAATAATACGATGGAAAAACGGCTTAATATTATTATGGTGTATACTTTCTTTCAAGCTTTATTAGATCGTAACCAATAAGTAGTAACCACTCTTGAGATGCTCATAAAATATCAAGCTATGCCAGCGAGTGGGCTAATACCACAGGGTTCTTTTTAACCCCTGCCTTCTCAAAGCGTGAAAGTGAATGGGTGTGTAAATATGAGCTCGTTACTAATCATGCAAAGCGGCCCCGTGTTTACGACCAAGCGAACGAGGCTTGCCAAGAAAAGTGCACGCCGCCGCTTGCTTGCTTGGTCGGGCTATTTTCGCGATTCTAAATCCAAGGCGCCACCTGTTGCTTCCTTTTAACACACACGTACACGCACGAGACATGTTTCAATAATTCAAGACAGTGAAACAAGTGGTGTGGTGTTCACTATTGAGTTGCTACATCCACAATCACTTCTGAGTGCATTTATTATGGAGAAAAAAATTATTTTTACGCTCTCTCTGTAAACTGTTGCCAAATATCTACGTTTTCCGTTATGTTGGAAGGTAATATTCTAATAATAACGGCGTATCTAGGCTACACCAATCTGTAGCTCATGTTGCGGAAAGATTATCCTGTACTAATGTACTGTTACCCAGATGATGCACGAATGTACTAATTGTACATCCTTTCCCTAGAAGCTCTTTCCATGTTCCGATGAGATGAGGTGATGATAATGAATATGACAGGGTGAAGCCAGTAAATATCTTAACCTAACTTAAGCCTAATTAACCAAACCCTTGTGACCATGGGCATTATTCCCCTTCCGAGAAAAATCCCCCGGTACCAGCCGGGAATCGAACCCGGGAATCTGACCAGGGCCAAGGACTCTGACCACTTTACCAGGAGGGCTGTTTGTTGGAAGGCTGGGTGCTGGGGTAAAGAAGGAGCTACTGCTGGCAACCTCGGCTAACCATTATTAAAAATTGGGTCGTATATTTAAGGTAATATTGACCACGTGAAAACATAAGAACGACAACGCGGTTTCCCATTCCGTTCAGTTTCCTCAGAGATTATATCCATTGCAAATAAAATATTACGGCCTAGTAGGGGTCTCATCCGGTAATGTTTCCTTACTGATCTCAGAATTCCAGATTTGATTCCCACTGAGAGTAAAACATATTTTGATGTGAAATTGAGCTTTTTTTTTTAAAAAAAACTATTACTGTAGGTATTTAACGTGCACTTTCTGAACCGATTGATTATATCGACACACGACTTATAATCCAACTTAAATATATAACATACTCAACATCCAGCCCCCGGCCGTTAAGGAGCTCGGTGGTCTTGGAATAAAGTGCTCGCCTCAGGACCCGATGTTCAGGGTTTCAAACCCAGCCGAGGTTGATGGATTTTTCTTGAGCTATAAAAATCCGTAAGACAACTTCCTTCGGAGGGGAAGTAAAGCTGTTGGTCCCATGTCAATTGTCGCATGTAAAAGAAACATGGAAAGTATGTAAAAATAATTTTTCTGGCGAGATTGGTAGTCACTTTTGCTCTAGGTCATCCCTCAATACCCCCGACCGAGATTCGAACCTCGGTCTCCCCGTCATCGGCAATCTAGTTTACTGCGATAGTGGTGCCTTAGCCCATGCGTCCACCAAAGTGGGTAACATTGATATTCTTTTGGCCTAATGTAATTTATCTTAAAATACAAATTGAAGGCCTTAGGGCCAGTTTCATAGTCAAATTTAGTACGCCTCAAGTGCGGCGCTACACTAAGTACATGACGACACCTACCTAAACCAGAATGAAATGGGCCAGTTTCCTATGCGAGAACGGCCCATTCCATTCGAGTTTAGGTAGGTGTCGTCTTGTATTTAGTGTAGCGCCGCACTTGAGGCGTACTAAATTTGACTATGAAACTGGCCCTAAGTGTATATTCGTAAAATAAATACTCTTAATTCATTCATCCGAGTGCAGATAGCACAGGTGATGTGACACAGTGTAAAGCTATTTCTAAAAACATTGACCCCCACTGGACTCTTTTTATAGTAACAAATAAGTTAATTAGTAGTTGTTTTTAACCGCATCTTAGTACCCATTCAGAGAGAACGCATATGCTACTGGAATATATTATATGAAAAAGGTATATTTTAGAGTAAACTTAACCGATTTTTTGTGGAGATCGGATGGAAAACAATTTCGGAAATAAAACCCTCAGCACTCCCAACCGGAATTTGAGCCTCTCTCTCTCCCTGTCATCGACAGTCAAGTCTACTACAAGAAAGAGTAACACGTTAGACCATGTACTCCCCGATTCGAGTGATAAAAAGATTAATCTATTCATACGCTAGTTCACAGTGAATTTACTATACCTGACATTTTAAACACAAGGTAGTATTGATATTTAATTTAAATTGGTTGTGTATAGCTTGAGCAGGTAGCAAGATGCGTTGATTAAAAAAAAAATGATACTTTTACTCTAAAATATCCCTTTTAAATTAATAGAAGTTTCAACAAAAAATTAATACATCCATGTAGACAAATCTTTTTACAACATTGTTATTTTGAAATAATGGTGTTTGGAGATCCCTATGCGGACACTATAAAATAAAATTTTATGTACGCAGTTAAAAGCTTATGTTGACTACAAGTGCCTTGATTATATCATTATGTTCATTCTCCAAAACGGTAAAACTAAATATATAATTATTATGATGAAGGTTGGGTAGGGCAAGGGAGCTACATTCACGCGATGGCAGTTCCTTATTTCAAATCAAGATTAATTAGTCTATTGATTGTTAACCGCAGCGGTGGACACGTCTAGATGTCAGACTCATCGAATTGGGTTTTTCTAGTAACGAGGAGGTTGGGCTCAAATACCGGCCAAGTAATTCGTGCTATGATTTTCATATTTAGTTTTTTGTTTGGGGTATTTAACCTGCACTTTCTTAACCGAATGATTATATCAGGACACGACTTATCATATAAATTAAATCAAACTAAATCTTGAACAAACACAATATTCAGTCTCCGGCCGTTAATTTATCACTATAAAAGGAGAAACCCAAATTCCATTAATGATTCAGTTTTTGGACATGCTGGGAATCTAACCTGGGACCATTAGCTCAATTGGCAAACACGCTACTGGCCGAGATTAGCTGTCGAACGATTTCCATATTAATAGTCAAAGCTAACCCTTTAATCATTTCTAAGGCATTAAACTACAAGCATAGTTAAAATAAACATACCTGCATTATAATTCTTAAAATTCTATAAAGTTGGCACTCCCTCACTAATGTTCTAGTTTTAGTAACGTTTTAATAAGTCTGTAAACGGCCTTAATTAAATTGGATGAGGTGATCTGGGTGGTTGAAGAATAACTTGACTAATTTATCTTGTATTAAGGAAGGATACTAAACTACCTTCAATATATCTATGTTGCACTGAAACCCATCATTCTCCTCGGATCAAGTCAAGACTGTCCACAATTTCGTAATATCTGTATATGAATATAAACATACCCCAAATCACTCTACATAGGTATCCTTCTACCTCTCCTTCGTCTTATGCTCAATCGTCCCCATATTCCCACTTTCCTCCTCCTGTTCTCACTCTCCCCAACATTTTATAATATTCACACTCTTTCTTACTCATTCCCTCTTCACAATCTTCTCACTTCCTCCATCTTCCCTCCTTCTGTACTCTTTTTTCCACACTCTCTCTCCCATCTCTCCTAAATCCTCTCCCTCATAATATCCCACCCGAATTTCCACTCCACTCCTTCGGCACACTTTTCCCCAAAATCTCTATGTGTCCTTCTGCTCACTCTCTCTTGACCCTCCTGCACATTCTCACTCCAAACATTCCCTATTCGCTCTTGTACACTCTAATTCACAATTTCCCTCTTCTGCATACATTCTTTCTCCCCCCTCCTCGCTACCTCTCTTTTGAACCATCCTCTAGCTCTTTAGACCTGAATATCTTTCCCTTCCTCCTTTTGTAGACCCATTTATTCCCCTTTCGCCTCTCTCTAATTCTCTTTACCACTCGCACAGAAAAAAACAAACAGTGTTGTACAAGTTACAACAAATTTAATGTTGACTACAAAATTAGTTTGATAGTTACTAAATCATTTTGTGGTCCCCATTATTTTTTTGTAACCTGTACAAAACTTATTTTTATCTGCGCTACGTCTAGAACCTCATTCTAGATCTCCCCCTCTGGTCCCTTTCTTCTTTCTCTTTTTATTAAAAAAAGAGAACATCAATTCACTATGTTTGTAATTAAGTACAAATATATTGAAAGATGTTTATGGGCTCTCTCTTCTTTAGAAAGAAAAGTGTTTTGTACGTCTTTTCCGTCGGCTCTAAATGCTTTGTTTGATGGTTTTTTCATGTTTTTTCCTCGGCGGATAGGGTGGGGCAGGGTGACTTGACTTGTGCAAATGTTTGTTCTGCCCACACTATTTCACGAGAATGAGTAAGAAGAGGGTTGATGACAAGAGGAGTTAATGAAACATTCACCAACTGACATGTCCAAGCGTGCATAGTAAAATGGCTACAAGTTTCGGTAACATAAACTTTACCTAAGGCTATGTCTAAATTACTTTAGTACTTGTGCTTGGTGGTTCGCAATATTGTCTAGATTTTAAACTCATTTTAATGTATAGTTATTATATTAATAAACTCATTTATTTATGATTTTTGAAGATAGAGAATATCATGTATTTTAAGATTACAAAAAACCTACTTTATATTTTATCACAGTCTGATTATACTCACCGAATAAAGAATCGATCACAGGCGTACCAATTTTATAATATGACCCTTTGGCGGTAAATCTCATCCACATCATGATATTGAGTGTACAGTTGAAATACTATACAGAGCTAGCGTACCCGGTACCATGATTTGAGTGATTACTTATTCTTTTCTTTTGTATGAACTAGCCGTTTTAAAACTCGGTTTGCTAATCTCTTTGAAGATGACGTAGGGGATTGAGAACGATAATGGTGATATGTCTAAGAACAAGAACATGCACCATAGTTGCTCAAACGATTTCCCCTGTTTTAGTCTTAACAAGTTCGACACAATCTTGCTTGAAATATACTTTTATGACGGGCAGAGAGTACTTGTTAACTCAGATGGATTTAGAGTAGGGTACTATTTTAATTTAATAGTTCGTTCTGTGTCTCCTAGAATAATGATTTCGTGCTTGACAATGAATTTCAATAACAATCTCTACAAATATGTTAGTGAAAATTTTGCATTAGAATTAGTATTTTAGTGAATAATACAAGCCCTGCTCTATTCGACGATCGACACGAGATCAATTCCTATGGGATTGCGTAGAATCACCCGCTCCAGTAAAGGCGTGAAAGTGACGTAATAGGTCTAACAACTCGTCAACACTGTCCCAATAAACATAATATATACCTCTTCCACGCTCCGTCTCTAAGATACCTTTCTATTTGGGTTCTTCTTCATAAAATTGAGGCCTTTTTGCTTTAGTCTGATGTATGGCCTGTAACACGCGTAAACGATTTAGCGGACGCTTATCTCTATTTTGGAATAATGGATTTTAAGATTCTCCTTGTTAGATTTCGTGGTCATGATGCAGAAGAGTATTTCTAGCAGACTGTATGGGTAAGAAACTATGATATTATTGAAACGTACAGTCCTTTAGCTTTCATTGAACAATATACGCGTGTCTCCAAGAACGTCTGCGTATCTATTTCAATGGACTCCAAAAGTCCTATAAGATTTAATAAGAGAATTGTAAAGATATGATTCGATTAGTACCAAATAATAGTAACTCACATCTGAGAGAAACCTCCTCCTTGGCCAGGACTTTAACCTTACTCACTCAGGGCTCAAATATTGAAGATACCGTTTTCGGAATCCCGTTTAGTGGTTCGGTCATCGGCTTTAGAAGGCTCTTGCGGGACATCTTACTCGTTACATTAAAAATGCAACTCTTTTTATTTTGGTTTAATGTTATTCCTCACTTTGATGATATTATCATCGACTTTATTTTCCACGATATGATCTTTAACTACCTTGCATATCGTTCGAGCCAAACATTATATTTAGACGCACGTAAGACCCATCTCGATGTGTTACGCCCGAAAAACCGTTGAACGTGTTCCCATATGTTAAGGACATCAAAACTCCTTCCGTCACTTCTATAAAATCTGCCTTGACTGGTTTTTAGCTTCTTTAAAGATACAAGGTCCATAAAATTCATGACATTGGTAGAAATGACACCCTATTTCTGAAACCCTGCCCACCTATTAACATCAGTTTGAAATTCCTCTACCTATGCTAAGCAAGGAATTAAAGTAGATGTAGACGAAAACTTCAGTTTCATACGTGTCCACGTATACTTTCATTGCTTTTTCTGAGGGCAATATGGCTTGTCCTATTTTAAGAAAACCCAAACCTACAGGGTCGTAGTAAAAATCTCTTTCGGTTATTCTTGCCAATAGGATACCTCTCGTCGTCAGATCGTACAATATACTGTAAACGGAGAGTATAAAAAGGTCCATCCAAGTTTTTCGTTCTTGGTTGGATCTTTCTCGTTCATAATCTTAGTGATAGTGAGTTTAAGTACCTGCTACTGCACACTATTCCTTGTATTTACATAAACCTTGTTACAGGCGTCTTTCAAACCGATTGGTCTGTCCATGTTGTCGAGACGACTACAGAGCGATTGCGGAGTTTTTGAACGCGCCCTACTTATTAAATGTAATTATATTGCGAGTATAATTATATTGTTTGAATTTATTTTTAAATAAACTTTATTAAGTGGAGACATAGCCCCGATAACCGTAATTTTTCCAAAATATTTTTTTCCTACTCAATTGTAAAATAAACGCGGTAATTGTTTACCTGTTCACAGTTAGGTAATTAAGTAAATTCATATTTGATGGCATTCACTCATAGCCTCTTATGTTAAGTTAAACTGTTAAATTTATTCTTTGTTCGATTCTATGTTTCAAGTTATTTTGTGAACTAAATAAAGAACTAATATAAAGTACATGATACACCATTACAGAGTGGAAGAGCATTGAGTGTGTAAAGAAGCATCTGTTGGTGAAATTTATGGGGAATGATGGTGTTTATTTAAAGAAAGAATCCTCATACATGCCCCTCTCTCTGGACACATCATACCATAGCTGCTTGTGCTGTTTTTAGCAACAAGATGCGCCACTATATAATGGAAGAGCATTGAAAGAGTAAATTGATAGATCACATAGGTCAATTTTATTATTCTCATTGGTCAACCATCTCTTTAGTTTCTAAGTATACGGATATCTAACAGTTTATCTCAAATGGAGGATTAACTGACCTCTGAATCTTGACTATACGTATATACATACGGCCATGCATAAAGCTCCGCTGCCTCAAGTGGAGCACAATGAAGTGTCACCTGGTAGGTAATGCTTGGAATGATAATCGATTTTCCCAATAAGAATATTCTAGTTGAAAATTCAAGCTTAATTGTAGTTTAGCAACGTGTGTAAGCTAATCCTTTCTTTCAGTGTTGTAATTTTAAAAAGCTTCTTTTACTCATAATGAACCTATATTAAGGTGGGTTATACATATAGGGATGTGTTTCATTATATTTGAAGTGCAGACACTTGAACTGATTAGGAACTCTTTGGTACCTCAATTAATTACCAAGCACTAAGTTTCATTGAGTAAAATTATTTTCTAGTTCTAGCATATAAAGGCCAAATGGTTATTTTATAATAAGCTATATACGTTTACTAACACCCTATGTATAATGTATTTATCAATAAAAAAAATGGCGTATAAAATCTTAGATTCAAAAATCAATTTTTTTTTTTTTTAACTTCCCTAGATCTTACATGTACAGATTTGTTCGTGTGCAATAACATGTGTAATACAAGAGTATAGAGTACAAAACTTAAAAACTCAATCTTAGAAAATAGTAACAACTAAGGAAACAACAAACAAAACTCTGATGAAGTTCCTGTAAATGCCATAAAAAAAATAAAGTCCTATTGTTGCATACATGTTGCCGCGCGCGTACACACACACACACACACACACAAACACACTTTATTATTATTAATAATCAATCCAAACACATTAAAGGTTCAAAATATTTCTAAAGTAGACTTAATTGGTTTCAAAACATATTCTACAATACAAAATAAAGACAAAACCCTCAACGCAAACATATGAGTAAATTCAAGGGGAACATCTGTGATACATATTGTCACTGTAATAGTATAATTCATTGCCAACTTTTAAATGTAAAAAGTATATATTTACTGAAATACTCCCAGCATTTATCTTACTCAAAATAAATACCCACTTAACCACAAGAGATTAAGCTAATTTTCTGATTACTTCGCCATTATTTCCACAGACATAACCAACCTATCTCAGCTTTGATTAGGTAACTAACTCACTCTCTGATCTTAAGGCCACCATAACGTAAACTCGCCATTCAATCCTATCATGAGACACTTCCATCTAATCCCTAACCTGACACTCAACCTCCCTTGGACGTCTTGGTGTAACAAGATGTTTGTGACTTAAGGATTCCCTGACCACGCCTGCCATCACCCAGACACACAACATGACCACTTCAACTCGGCCTACGCGGATTGATTGCTCTTGATATAATTTGGATGTATACAAATCATGAAGTTCTTCATGATGCAACTCTATCCATTCTCCAGTTTGTTTATCCCTTTTATGCCCAATTATCTTTCTCCCCACTTTGTTCTTCAAAAGTCTCAATGTATTCTCTTGGTACTAATTGAGATACCACGCTTCACATCCGTAAAGAAGAAACACTGGTAGGATAAATGTGTTTTTTACATTGTAAGCTTAATATTTAATGACAAAAGACGTGATTACTAAATCTTGCAAACTGAATAATAGTAAGCATTGCCGGCATTAATAATTATGTTTTTTACCTCTTGATTTTCATTCCTATCTGCTCGTTTCGCGTGCGTATAAACCGAACGGGTAGTAAGACGTGGTGCTAATAATAATAATGTTCGTTTCGCTTATTTACTTATTTTATTTGAGGCTGCTTATCTGCAGCAGTCACTGTAATATTTGTAGCTCTTGTATTAAAAAAGAATAAACATCTTAATACCTCCACATGTTACCTTTTTGCCTGTAGCAAATAAGATGTCTACTGTAAGAATTTTACAAATTCTAATGTGTTCATAAAATATGCACTACGATCAATAGCAAAATCCATGCCGGCCCAATATACTATTATTGCCATTGGATTTTTTTTTTTTAAGAAAAGCGCGTGCTCAGAGGATCTTAACGTAACATTGCATATCTTCAGACGACACCCTAATGTCAATTTCTTTGGCTACTTTGCCAGTGCAGATTATAACTGGGAAAGATTTCTAATGTATAATAACAATTTTATGTGAAGTTTTGGGGGTTTGTCTAGTAATAGTCTTATTTTGTGGATGTGGTTTTCCTTTGGTGTATTATTAAGATATTACAATAATGTAATATTTTATTAGAAATGAATTTTGTTGCAAAATTAACATTTTTTGCTTATTGTGTTTGAGTACAGTTCTCAGGAAATTTCTCTTCATATTCAACCCAAGGTTTTCCTGAATAAACATAATATAATTGAATGACAATAGTTTAGTAACAAGATCCCCTTTATCAATTTAGTTTATGCGTCCTGTTTAGATATGTTTTATAGACCATAAATTGGTAACATTAGAATTTTTTCTGACATTAAAAACAATATTTTTTATTAGAGTTGATTTTTTTAAAGAACATGGTCTAGTGGTCACAGTTACTGGCTACAAATA
Organism: Timema douglasi; assembly: GCA_901482245.1. Lineage (NCBI taxonomy): Eukaryota > Metazoa > Arthropoda > Insecta > Phasmatodea > Timematidae > Timema > Timema douglasi. The sequence goes on from CABEEJ010002453.1 coordinate 94,147, forward strand.
CAGCGGTCTGATCTCACGCTTCCAAAATTTGTCTGTGAAGCAGTGGTTCTGGAACGGGGTCAAACTCTGCCCCGTGAGGACAAGTGAGGAGCTACTTGAATAATTAATTAGCAGCTCCGGCTTAGAAAACTGAGACTAATGGCGGGAGGGGTTGTGGTGCTGACCACATGACACCCTCTATCCACCAATGTTGGTACTATCGTCGCTGACGGTGTTGGCTGCTTGATCGGTATAGCTTGGCCTTGCTTTACGGGCTCACACAATGGAGTTTTTTTTAAATTAAACCTAGCACCTAGCAGAAAGGTCAGAGTTTGAATTACAGGAAAATGCAATTTTTATTATCTGGCAATGGTAACATGTAATTTCGATTCCTATCGCTAGCCTCATAACTTATAGTCCTTAGAATAAGTGATTAATAATCCACCAACAAATAATAATAATTAATTAATATAATTTAAATAGTAATAGCACTCAGTAGTTGTGGAAATAGTCATGTTTGACAACCATAATGTCCAATATTTCACGTAGAAAATAATTTAAGCAAGATAGTTAAAATATTTTAAAGCATTTTACTAAATTTAATATTTTCTTACCCACTTTTCCATTTGAACTTTATCAAATATTTACAGTACTTATTATTTAGAACAGTAGAAAAAAAAATCTCGTTATTTGTATTCGTACATGTATCATCAAAATAATATTCTTGTGACTAAGTTAACAGCACCATTGGTATATATTTTTCTTTTTAGCATTGCATCTTACTACCCGTTTGGATTATACGTGGGCATATACTAATCACGCTAATGTATTAGGGACAAGGAGAGTTGAATTTAGAGGAAGTCTACCCGCATTCACGTGTAGAGAGAGAGAGTGGAAAACCATTATGGGAAAAAACTCGGTAAATCTGACCGGAATTTGAACCCTGATCTACCTCTCATCACTAGTCTAGTCCAACATGAGAATGACGCCTTAGACGATGCGGTCACTGAATCAGATTTTAGTACATAATGAATGCTCATACGTGAATCATTTTGTGTATCTTTAGAAAGGCCCCACTACGCAGTTGAATACTAATTAAACAAATTAATATTGTTTAGAACCAAAGTCGTGGTATTGCTTACACACCGGGCTGCAATAATGTTGATGCATCATTTAGGCCAAATTATTTATAGTAAAATAATGTTAAAATAATACAGCGGCTGTGTCTGATAAGTTTTCCTTCAAGATATTCTTGGAGACCTAGATATTTTAGGAGTAGAATACTTTGGATTAAAAACCATGCAAGAAGGGGGGAAAAATAGTCAAAAAAGAAAAAAAATCGCCCACGCAATTGTATTAAAGGAGTTGGGTTCAAATGATTTTAGTAATGTTTTAAGAATATATAGTGAATGTTTATCCGAAATACTCAGTATGGTGACATAATTTTAAATAGAACAAAGGACCGCACTGTGACTCCATCACCTAAACGCTTGCAAAGCGGTGACTGACTGGCGCCAGATTGTTAGGTTGGTCCAACAACGCTATAGACACGGCTTGTCGGGCGATGAGGTGCGGAAGATGGCGATCGGGTGGTCTGTACCAACCAACCGACCAACTTGGGAAAAAAAAGTTTTGGTTGAACAACAAGCCTACACAATATACAATTTATCGGCTTGTTAGCTGGTTATCCCAACAAGTTGGTGAGTCTGTAGGGCCGTTAAGGGGTCATCCGTAAACCACACTGCTGGGAGGTGGAGGAGCTCCTATAGCTATATGGCGTTACATGGGGAAAGGGTTGGTATATTATAATGTTAGGTAACACAGATCCTATACTTTCTAGTTTTGAAAAATTTGTTAATTGTTCTGAATGTTTTCACCGTTAGTAAATATACTTAAAGATAACTTACGATTCTGAGTACATCTGTGTGTGTCCCCCTTGAAGTGTCACAAAAGTTTCCCTATGAAATAATGACATTTATTATTAATATAAAAAGCTACATAACACAGACTGGGAGGGGGGTGAGGCTAAATTTCTTCATGGTGTTACATGGGAGGGGAGTCAAAAAAAAAAGGTAAGAAAAGCGTTACGTTGTTTATGGATGACCCCTAAATCAACAGCCAACTATAATGAATTGTAGGCCTACTAATTTCGGCCACACTAGCAGGGGGTTGAGAGTAATTAAAGTAAAGAAACCCCACACACCCAATACTGCCAGTCGGGAATGATATGTCGGGGCCGCTAATGGCTCACCAAACCATGCATTGTTTCTCCAACAATGACTGTTGGCCTGTGTATTTCATGATAACAATGTGTGCACTTACTGTGCTTGAAGGGTAAACATTTCAACAAGATAATGTAAAAAGGACGTGTGTGATGAAATGTTGGCCGAGTGAGTGTGTCGGATGACGTACGCGTCAGAATCTTTCGTCCAATTTCAAGTAAGATGACACCGGTTGAGTAAGATGAAACTTAGCTCGTTCACCTTCTTCCTCACGTCACATTTAGATAGGAGTTTCGTGAGTTTGAGGTCTGAGGATGTACGCGTTTGTGATTGCTATCAGATTATTTTGAAATCTAAACTTCCTTCGATCCGTGTGGTGATTCAATTATCTAGTTTTTACTTTATTTAAATGCGTGAGTGTAGAATAATAGTCCTCGTTAACTTTACTATTTTTAATTACTAACCGTCTCGCTTAATTTTCAAACCCATATTGCCAAGTGCCAATAAAGTTATTCGCTTTTGTTGTTTTGTCTCTAATTAAAGCGCTGTGTAATAGTTCTGTCCGTGCCTGATGGTTTATCATATCAATTGGTCCCTGCACCACGATGGGTAGGAGTAGGGAGAACTTCTGAAGCTGATTGAGGTATGTCTGCTCGTATTGCTGCATACACCGTGTTAGAAAAGGCAATTCATATAAAGTTTCGGCCGTGGCTGAGGGCCCTAAGGTATTGCATAATTTATCGGGCTTGCCTACCATTTCTCTTAGTCTCTTGGGGACAAGGGGTTCGTTTTTGAATTCTGAGATCGCTATAGTTAAAATGTAGTAATCGTTAAGAAAGAGCCAACTTGTTGAAACTTACTGCCAAAACATTTTAAAACGAGTAGTTCGGTGTTTGTGATTCATTGCCAGAGGTATTTAATGTTCATTTTCAATTGGGCTAGGAATATAACTCAGTACCGTTATCTCTATAAACAGATGTGTTACTGACCAAGTAAAAAAAAAAAAGTTCACATGAATTATAAAACTTTCTCATAATTTATATAACTATCATTTAAATATATGCATCGATAAATACTTTATAATACATTCTAAGCCATTAAATTAGTTTAATTTAGATTGCGGCTGTTTGGTATTTATGATCTTGTAGAGAAATATGATAGTAAACCGTAGTTTTTTGAAATGCAGATCCCCATTAACCAGAGTTTTATGGTCTCGTAGAAAAATACGATGGTAGCCCCTCGTTTTTCGAAATTTTGGTCCTCATTAATCAAAGTTTTATGGTCTTGCAGAAAAAAAATACAATGTCAATCCCTAGTTTTTAAAAAATTCTGCTCCCCATTAATCCGAGTGTTATGGTCTTGTTGAAAAATACGATGGTAACCCATCCTTTTTCGAAATTCTGGTCTTCACTTATCAGAGCTTTATGCTCTTGTTGAAAAATAATATGTTACTCCCTTGTTTTTTGAAATTCTGGTCTACACTAGCCAGAGTTTAATTAACAACGGTTTGAAGGTTGAACTACATGTTCTATATTTTAGCTCAGAAATGAATACATTAAAATTATGTACAAAGAGAAAACACACATTAAAAAAATTATAGAAAAGTTAATTGAAATTGAGATTAAACAACTTTGTCAAGGACACCTAACAAATGGCGAGGAACCTATTTTGATTACATTTTACGTAACAAGATCAAATAAACGAAATATGCGCACTGTGTCAAATATAAAAAAATAATGTTTTGGCTGATCCAGATAAAAATGAGTGAAGAAAAATAGCAAACAAGAAAAAGTTGTATGATCCCTTAAGAGATATATATATATCTTAAGATATATCTATATATCTATATCCTAAGATATATATATATATATAACCTTATTGGCTAAAATTAACTTATTTTTATAAACAATAAAAAAAATCATTTTCATAATATTGCATTTCAAATTTTAGTTTGTTTTAAGTCAACCACCATTATGTCAATTTTGATAAATATAGCTCATTGGTTTGTGCTGTTTTTGATTTTTTTCTATAATCTGCTTACTTGAAATTTTATTTGTAATAATTTTAAAATAATTTAGCGAAATAGGTTTCCATGGCATGACTTTGAAGTGTAATCAAGTACGCAATACTACCTTTTGAGTGCCAAGCTAAATTTATATCCTTAAACATTTTCTTAAGCACTTTTAATATAATGTTATGACATAAAAACCTATTTCGCTAAATTATTTTCTCAAGTATTTTTCATATATATACATATGAAAATTGCTTGAGAAAATATTTAAAGATATAAATATACACAACATGGAAATCCCGGAAAATTCTCATTATTATAGGCAAATAATTTTGTCAGGGAAAACACAATTAAGAAATTTTGTCCCTCCTATGTTAGCTAAATGCATTTCGACATGCATATGACATTTGAACATGGTCGTACATTTTTTATTTATAACACATTTACGCAGTGCCACAAATAATCTTCAAAACATTTAATATTATAAAATAAGATAATACAAATATTTATCTATTGAACATACCAGCATTTTATTAATAATATGTGATCAATATAATAAATAGAAAAACCGTTGTTCACTAAGGAAAACTGGAAAAGAGGTGGATCACAGAAAATTAAAATGAGGTTGTTTGGAAAACCTGGAAATGTCAGCTCATTTTATAATTAAAATTTCTGTAGCTACCGTGAAATCATAAGTTTGATATTAGTAAATATTTAAAAAAACCTCAGTTCTAACATGTTTACTCAGCAATGGAACATACATAATCTTCCTTAAAATTTATTGCTTTATAGATTTCTCGTTTGTTGATATCCATAAACACAAACAATTTTTTAACTAATACTAGTTACAATATTTAACCCTTAAAAATTTAACGCATCGATTATATCTTATCATAATGCACATTCTTCTACAAAAAGAACTACACTCTAAAGCTAGCAATTCAAACGAGACTACACTTCAAAATTTGACCCTCAAACGCCCGGAAAAAGAGGAAACATATAAACTGAAGGTTATCGACAGGGGCCTTTATGTTTACTAAGTTTGGTTGAGTTTGTGAATTAATTTTTAAAGGGAGATATACAGACAAACACGATCCTCACACATACTTCCCCATTCCATTTGTAAAATTGTTAAATTATCTTGAACTGGTGCCAACAAGCTCAAAACTAAACACTGACCCCAGCACCAGAAATTTTATAGCAAAGCAATAAGATGGATATAGTCATATATTCATTTTTTTTCACGCAACACATAAAATCAAAACAAGGATATAAATATCTGTAATTGGTCTTTTCTAACCACTTGGTCACATATCTTTACAGGCACCTTTCTTTTAAAAATAAATATGTTTAATATACACAGTAGTTAAAAATGGAAGCTGGCCACACAAAGCCTTATACCCTTTGTCTAAGTCGATGATGATATCCCCCACGGCATACCACCTATTTACCATATAATATTGTAAACATTTAATGGAACTGTTTTTAAACACAAAATAAAATAAATATTTTATTCTTACGTAAGACACAAATATCTGAAATAGTTATTTACGCCAGTAAATGTGTTTTAAATATTTAAGATGGAAGAAGAAAGCTAACGCTTGTACCATTTAAATGTATATGAATAGTGAAACTTGGGAGATCGAAATTAACTATAGGCTACGGATACAACCGTGCCAATTATATATAAGTAAAATTGAAAAATATAAAATAAAAATGGCGCCTGTACACTAGAATCGAACCTGGCGCTCTTGGATTAGCTCGCCAATGCTCTATCACTGAGAAATTGAGAATTACTCCTGTGTCCAGGGTTATTAATCACTCATATACGAGTTTGATACTTGATATGGCTATATCCTTAGCACCCGCTGCGGTGGCTGTATGGTATAAGGTGCTACTTTCGCAATAGACTAGACTGCCGAAGACGGGGAGATAAAGGTTTGAACCCGGTTGGATGTACTGAGGGTGGTTTTTCCAAAATGGTTTCCCACTCTCTATCTCTGTATGCAAATGGGGGTATACTTCCTCTAAATTCAACCTTCCTCATCCTTAACCCATTAGCGTAACTAATGCATAATCGTATAACCCGAATGGGTAGTAAGATGCAGGGCTATATATACATAAATATTAATATTATTATTAGCACCTCGTCTTACTACCCGTTCGGCTTATACGCACTTACGCTAATGTGTAATGGTAGGGTGATTATGAGATGAAATAGAGGACCTACAGTTTAACGTGGAATCCGAACCACGGTGGAGGCCTGGCATTCTACACATTAACAAGTTGTGATTAATACACATCTTGTCAGAGGTGAAGGAAGGGTTTGGTAATCGGATAAATTTGTGCCGGGACCGAGGGTTGAACCCCGGACCCCAGCACAGAAGTCTGACACTTACCCCTAGACCGCCACGTCACCTATACATAAATAGCATATATATATAATTTCGATCTCCCAAGCTTCAATATTTGTATAAATGTATTTGTACAAGCGTTTAATTTATTCCATGTTATTTGCGTTCATGTTATTGTGATAATGAGAGTCTAAAGCCACTCCCGAGTCACCGGTGGTTGTGGTATTAATGATCGTTCATATTCGACGATTGCCACGCGTCTGTCACAGACTCTGTCTTAATTTATGAGTGAAGAATTAATTTGAACACTGGAAGAATCCTTTATAGGTCATTGATATAACATTGACTCGCTAAGCCAAGCGTCCTGGGCTCGATTACCATGTGCAGGTGCCAATTTTTCAAATGTCCTTTATAAGAAAGTTATCACTACTCGGTTGGTCGAGAATTGATAATTATTTATAGCTTTATTATATCAGGGGAAAATGTTGTATCCCTTGGCCACTTTTCACTCATAGACAAGTATGAAAACTGTGGTTCAGTCAATGCTAAGCCCGATATATTTAGGGGTAGCCCTTAGAACCATAGAATAATGAGTGAAGATATAACGTCACTCCATACTCTTAAGACTATAAAGCGTGAACTTCCTAAGAGAGTTCCGTAACCATCAGGGAGCTGCGAGCTAGAAATATATTATTTACAGCATGCGTCAGACATCGAAACGTCTGAAAACGGTTGCATTCTTTAAACAATATTCTGCCCAGAGGTGCGTGCGGAGAGCGAATACTCTAGTTCTACAAAAATAGCTCGGGCAAGTCAAATATCTTATCGTCAGAATGATCGTTACGGCAGGTTGTTTCACATTATTGTAATTCACTACGAGTCCTTTTTAATACGCTATTAACATCTTGTATTAGTGCCTATGCATTATTAGAAAACAAAAAGTGGTTTAACCATTGAGGTGCATCTTTTCATATAGCTACGATTCATAAATAAAACTATTATTTACAATGAACTGTTTTACTTTCTATAAAATTTCTATGTGATACATTAATTCGGTTTTCAAAATTGTATGTAAACAGTCATAATGTATATTAAAAAAACAACTTTGTTTGAACAAGTGCTCACACCGAGTACTGTGAGAGGTAATAGGGAAACATGTAAGACAGCGTCATAAATTAATAAATCAAGGCAAGCCTTTCACTGTTAATGGATGCAACATAAACATTGAAAATATCACCAAAATATTTGATCTTAATAATATATCTAAACCGTTTGTTAATATTGTATGCTATTTTTGGCATTTAAATTTAAAAATGTGGATTTAAAAGTTTTGCCTTTAGGACACGAAACAAAAGGGAAACAATTTTTCACACCCCAGCATAAAAATGGCCATGATCGGTTTTTATGTAATCCCAGCTTTCATGAATTGGTATCTTTATTCAGATAATTTACAATACAGGAACAGTGAAGTCAAATGTATTATTAAGGTTTTTGAAAAGTTCAAGCAGCCACGTAAAAATCCTTATTTCCGATATAATTCGACAGCAAATATGCTTAATTTTTGACACAAACCAAGCACATTAATTGTCTGCAAATTTGAATCTATTTGATCATGTGAGGTGCCAACTTAATGTGCCTCGGTTAGTCTTGCTATGCAATTGTTATGAAAATGCAGTGCTCTAAATTAACCTAACAATTAAATAAAGCCTTTACTACGAACATATTTTTGAAATGTTTCACTACTATGTATACCGAAATTAAAATAAGATTAATTGGTTGTGAAAATAACTTAGAGAATAATAGCATCACAAAGCCATAATCGCTAATATTTTCAATGCGTTTACCTTACTTACGCTTAACGGTTCACATAATTTTTCAGTGATTGATTCCTTCCTTTGTAATTTCGGGTCCACACATCCTCAACGGGCGTGAGACAGGGATTATGAACTCTGCTAGAAAAATGTTTTTGAGCGTTTTGAATGGCGGCGAAGAGACGAAGAGGAGGATGAAGCCTCGCTTCCCGTCCAGAGAACGCAACCAGGCAATGCGACGGAAGACCCGCTCCCAGAGTCCCTCATGGCGGCGTTGTGGAGACCAATGTGCATGCTCCAAACTGAACCGTCACTCGGCAGACGCTGACATTTTAGACTCCGATCAGCTCGAAAACACGTAAGAGATTATCCTTTAAAACAACAATTGGTCCCCATATGAATTACGGGTGGTGGTGTTTTTTCTGTATGTTTGTTCCACCGATAAACCCACGCCCTTACTAACCTGACCTTTTTGAACATAACCCATTAATAGCAGTTTTAGTTGTCAATATTTTAATCCATAGAGTTGGTAGATCTTAGCAATATTCATTTGAAAGTTACATTTCCTAATTTTTAATTTAAATGAAAATTTATTTGCATATTGCGTCATCACATATTTAAAGTTTGCGACTACCACTACAAAGGCTATTACAGTGTCTGTGCACACCACTTTCAAATTAAGTTTAATCACATATATACAGGGAGTTGAGTAACAGGATAACAACTCTAGCCATATCGGTGGGAGCTTATTTTACACGGACTTGATGTTACAATTTAGCCAGTTTCCTTCCAGAAAATTGTTGTCTCTGGATTTATAGTGTGAATCTCTTATCGTGCAGTAAGCATAAGGATAATATTAGTCCTACTTTCCATAAAATAGTTCCTAGCTAGTAACAATTTACTAGGCGATCGATGTTTAGTAATGCCACCCCAAGTCCCTCTCGCCTTTACAAAAAAAAAAGTAACTTTTTGTTCTACTTCACTTGTTTATAGTGTCAAGGGTCAGCACTGGATATGTGCTGGGAAGCTCTTTGGGTCTGTTTATGCCTGATCTCTGGCGCTTGTGAGTTACAGGCTCGCCCAATGAGGGGCGTTTGGTATGCTCGCCAATCAAATCCGTGCAACGTGCTTTCATGTTGATGGAAAAACGGTGTGCACAGTCTGCTAGGGACAGGCATATTCCGATAGAACGTAGTACTATCGGTTTGTCGTGCTCTTGACGGTCCGGTTAAATAGGAAGATAGGATCATTACCTCTCTTTCTCACTTAACTTCTCACTTTGAGTACAAATAAAAGTTAAGAAAGAGGGGATTAGTGGCTCTACAGGAAATGTTTACAGAAGAGTTTGGTGAAATACAATGCTATCTTTAGGACTGCTATTTTTAACTACAGTAGCCCCATGACTTCTTTGGTGCTGACTGACAGCTGATGGCTTTGAAAAGTTACCAGACCAAATTATGTATCCCTACGCCGAACCAAATGATTTGCAAAAACACGTGTTTGTCAGCTGTCACTTCTGACAGCTGCTAAACACGTGTTTTTGCAGATCATTTGGTTCGGCGTAGGGATACATAATTTGGTCTGATAGTTTTTCAAAACCGTCAGCTATGAGCTGTTAGTCAGCACCAAAGAAGCCATGGGGCTACTGTAGATCAAAGGTGGATCCAGGCCTAGCTGTCTGGGGGTTGGAGCAGGGGGGGGGGGAGGNTGGTTTTTATAAGGCTCCATAAAATATAAATTTTAATAATTTTACTGTTGAGGGAGGGAGGAGGGGGGGGGGGTGAAAATGGTTTTTCACGAATCTCCTTCAAGGATAAATTTAATAATTTTTATTATTAAAGATTTTAATTTATTATAATCTTAATAATAATATTGCCAGTTTAACAAAATAGTTGAAATTAACAATTAATATAATAATAATAATAATAATAATAAGAGGACTTTAAGAAAGAACACAATTTAGATACAAAAATAACATAAAACAAAAAATCGCCGTCCCAATAAAAGTAATAAATATATACTGTACATAGGTCTAAAGTGTTTTAGTAATAAAAGAAAAAATATGTATTTTAATCAACTTGTTATGTTCTAGAGCTAAGTTGAAAGAGCTGTTGCCTAATTTTGATTAGGTCGTGTAGGAGATAGGGTGAGGAAGTTGTTAGAGTTTAGTCATTCTTTACAACTTTAAAGTATTGGTTTCAATATTTATTATATCTATTTCTATTTTCTATGCAGGAGGGGACTACCGCCCCCCCCCCCCTTGATCCCTGTAAACTCGAAGAAATATACGATTTTTGATGCTAATGAGAACAAATTAATTGTACTGTTTGTAAAAATGATTATATATTACAACAAGTTAATATAAAAAATTAAATACACTTTTTTGAATATGTGAAATGAAAATGATAAATAAAGTTTTTTTAAGTAAGCTAAACACTTATTTTTTAAATGATGTTATTCAACTAAATACGATAAGTGTAATTTAGATACAATTATGTTTAACTAGGACTGATTGCCGTTAATGAAATGATTTAAATATATAAGTACTATAGTTGTATTCTTAAACGAAATTAGATACAGGTTCATATTGCTTACACTGGCATCATACAAACTGGTCGATAAGCTGTAAAAAATATCTCGTGTATGTTAGATGAGACATGTGGCCGACAGGATTTTAAACAACTGGTTGATACGTCCATGCTTAGGTGGAAAAAGTGACAGCAAACTGGTCGACCATTTGGGGTGCTGGCAAACCGATCGACAACACACTGGTTAACATGTGTGGAAAAAGTGGTTGACAGACATGTGACTGTCACGCAAAAGCAATGTCGACCCTATGGTCGATGCGAGTAGGACCGTGTGATAAAGAGCTAATTGGTCGATAAAATGTAAACAAATATTTGGAATGCTAGTTTGGTCAAGTATCCGACACTAGTAGGACCCACTGGTCGACTAGCTCATGCATAGGAGGATGGCCAATTTGGGTACATAAAACTAATCAACAATAAACTGGTTGACAAGTGTGGACAAAGTGATCGACAGACAAGTAATCGACACGCAGGAGTACTTAGACCAAGTTGTTGACAAGAGTAGGATCATGTGGTAGACAGATAACTGATCGACAAAATATTAACAAATATTTGATAGACTAGGTAACTAGCAGCCGTCGACAAATACATACATAGAACAACAAAGTGATAGACAGCCAATTGGTCGACAAAAAAAAAAACGTTGTGCTCTGATTTTTATTTTATTTCAGGATGATGTTGTAGGCCCCTACAATTAAAAATAAATTAAATACAGTTCAATGTTCATAAGAAGAATCCTAACTAAAATATATAATGGCAATTAGATGTACTTTAGTATATTCGTACGTCAAGTAATCGGTTCTTCAAATGTTTATTCTATTTTAAGTAGACTTTCCCACTAAGTTGTCTTCCCCAGATTTTTTTTTAAAATTTGGATTTATTCAGAAGATATTTGGATTGGTCCTTCTTCAGATTTATTTTGAAAATCGGATTACTCTAAAAGTTATTATAAGCAGTCCTCGCTTTGGATTTAAAATATATAATATATAATCATTTAAGGGTTATTAAAAGTGCTCTTCACCTGGAAATGTTTGAAATTTGGATGCCCCTCGAAGCTATTTTGAGTGGTTCTCACCTTAATTTTTTCCGACAGATGCCTCTAACTAGAAGCTATTTGAAGTGGTTTTCTCTAGAAAAATTTTGAAAATTGAATGCATCTAGAAGTTATTTGGAGTATTATTTAAGGCCATCTGAGCTAATTTAAAAGGATTTGAAATATACTTAAGGTGTCAAATTCCTTCCAGGAGGCAATGCACCCTTTAACCCCATCTTGGTTACTTAAAAATTAAACCAGTACTTTAGTATAATGTTATTAGTTTTGGACGAAAATATTATATTTGAATTATTTTAAAGACTCTTCCTGTGAAAAACAAACTGTAGGTTCACGAGTATAAATAAATGGTAGGACAAAATCATACATAACGTTCTCGTATTAAGTCTTATTAGTGAAAAATCAGTAATCAGTAAACTACCCATAAACAACATTTTGTTCAAAAAACGAGGATAGAGTTTGGTTTTAATCCCAAACAAGTTCAAGGTACCTATTTAGAACCAAATAGTTAAAGCCATTTTTGAAATATTCCAAGTTTTTTAAAAAGCAGTCGCCAATAAACTAGCCATAAACGACATTTTATTCAAAAAACAAGTAAACTTATACATTATTATTTGTCATGTTAGACATTCCCAAGATAACCAATTTCGAACCAAATCATCAAATCTCTTTTTAAAATATTTCAGGTTTTTGAAAAATCACTCATCAATAAATAAATAATTTTTCAACGAATTTTCGACCCAAAACAAAATAACCTATACGGTGCTATTTGTGAAATATGCATTTTAATCAGGATCCTTAGACCCATTTTCGAAAAAAAATGCATAAAAAAATCACTCGTTTGTGAACTATCCTTAGTTTTAAGGCTAGGGTAATAATAAAATAAGCTTGTCGAGATATTTCCCTATAACTTCTAGATATAAAGTTTGAAAAAATCAATTAAACCGTATCCGATCCGTGGCCAGGGATAGGCTGACTGACAGACAGAATTGTAAAAACTAGTCTTTTTGAGTTTGAGTTTATAAAGATAGTAAAAATTCATCAATGTCTTGAAATTTTTTTTCCTCAGTATTACAATACTTTTTCTTGATATGAGAAAGTAAAAAGTATGTGTTTGGACACTACTCTGCAACAAGAAAATTGCTCACTGAATACTGTCTGGTTAACTAGCAATTCATGTGTAGCTAACATTGTATAACCACTCTCTAACACCAACACTTTCTTAGTGAGGAAGTAGACTCGCCACTTCCTAGTTTATAAACTGAACATTTTAATATGACAAAGTGTATACTATGCTTCGTATACTTCATTCACGGGAGGAGTTTACCTCTGAAAGGTCTTTTTTCTTACCAATATCCTACTATATAATAGATTTCTGGTAGGGAAAAAAGTCCTTTTCCAGGTAAACTCCTACCGTGAACGAACAATAACCTTGGATACAAACACTTCAACTAAGACGCTTTAGCTTTTACTCTTTGAAACACATTTATAGTTTGTGAGTATTTTCTTTAAATGGTCGAATGGTCTAAGATGTCACTCTCGCTAAAGACTTGACTGCCGATAATGGAAATATTGGGGGTTGAATCCTGATTAGGTGTACTCATCGTGGTTTTTCCTAAATGGTTTCTCACTTTTCTTCGACGCATATGCGGGTATAATTCCTCTAAATTATGTTTACTCAACCTTACTACACTATTGTAGTTAGTTTATATGAGTATAGGCTTAATGGTTAGTTACTATGTAGGGCTAAGAACATAATCAACAACGATCATTAGTCATTACTAACATAGCAAATGTTGTCTTACCTTTGCAATGCCAATCTCGTGTTTTTTACATTTTTATCGGCTCATTGTGGGGATGTCCAGTACTGCCATCATTTCTTTAAATTGTGAGTAGCCTGTTCCAATTGAAACACTGCCCCAAACAACAGTGTCATTCAATTCGTTTTTGTGTGCGGGCTCTTTTGATGTAATGCATTGCGTACCACCACAATTGTCACAAAAATAAACCAGAGTAAATTGAAGCCCATTTATTATTTCCTTTTCTAGTTTATAGTGGCCTAACGTACACGATTTGGAGTGTTCGCCTAATTTAATGAGCTATATAGAATAATGCATTACATCAATAATTCGGCGACCCGTAGTGGGAGAATCCTGTGTTCTTTCAACGTTTTCTATGACAAGTGGTAGTAAGGTATTGTCATTACGATATTCAGATTTAGAAAGAGTAATTTCACTATCGAGTGAAGGATGTTACACATTCGGTAGTAAATCCTCCAATTTGTCATTTTCATCAAAAATGTATGTGTCTGCCTGCATATCTTTAGAGCTGGAGGTTCAGGTGCAGTTGGTGTAAAGTCTTCACATTCTTTGGCGCAAGTCCTAAAAGCATTGAATAATCATTTACATAGTTATTTATTTCTTACAGAACGTCTTACCATCCGTCTAAGCTATTCGCAATTAGTTATTATTGTAGAGTAAGAGTGGGTAAAGTAGACTAGAGAGGAAATGTACCGTATTTGCGTAGAGGACGAGTAAGAAACTGTTACTAAAAAAGCTTTAGTAGATTACACCAAGTCAGAATTCAAACCTTGACCTCCGCTCACCGACATATCATGCAAACGTGTAATTTCCTCGGCATGCATACTGATTAGGATTTATAATTACTAAACTATAACTTATAAATTATATAATAATATAATCAACAACTTAGATTTTGTGTATATCTAAGGACTATTTTAAACTTTAGGTAGCCAACCTAATCAATTACAAAAACTAGCCATCATTTCCGTTTGGAACCAATTGAATGCAGCCACATCATGTACAAGGCTGTACACTTTTTTTTTTCAATTTATTTATCAACATAAATATATTTGGCACATTTTCGGCATACTTGCAGATTTTTTTTAGAAAATAAACAATCACAATAAGCCTAAATATACTTTAACAAAGACAAAATACAAAAATTAGTTGTAATATTTTCAAATTACAGTTACCGTTTAAGTGATTCAAATTTGTTTCCAGTGAAATATGATTCTTCTTTCCGGATTCTCCATCTCTTCTTTAAATCTCTGGATCTTTTGCTTCTTTTTCATACTTTACTCGGAAATAGATGAGGCTTAGGCATTTTGTGCACCGTAAAATTCACATTAAAATTGATTAATATAATTATATTTATGACGGTTAAATTGTAGTCTACGCTCAAACTAAAATATAAAACTAAACAATGTCGAAGAATACTGGTAACAATAGACTGTTCAGCTTTCACACATTATATAGCTAACAGGCAAGAACAGTCTAAAATATCAGATTATTACTACACTTATGTTTTTGTACCTCAATACTATTCTCAGCTGATTTTGAAAAGTTTGCTAATGGTCTTTCTCCCCCTCATCAATCATCGCCTTCCAGCCGCTGTCAATCAAAACACACTACCTGTGTTTGGTTCTAAACGGTACGGCCCCGTTTAGCTGTACTTATTTATGTGAAAATCACGTAGTTTCGGGCAATTTCCTCTTCAGTTTTGAAAATATGATAGTAATGATAGTATAAAAAACGTTAAATGAACCAGTATTTATTGCTAAATAAGGAGAGTTAAATTTAATTTCAAAACAGAAAGTAGTTTTTTATTGGGAAATTTGTTTGTAAAAAAATTGAGAAATTCTGCCGCCGATTCAATTTCATTATTTATAAATAAAAATTAATATTTTGGAAAATATGGTATAAACCGCGCTTAAAATATATTTATAATATAATTCTATACTATCCGTACACCCATAAAAAAATAAGGCTTTTACTTGTATTACTTAATACTTGGAGAAGAATTATCATTATGAAGTTAAATTAAACATTATAAACATTTAGATAAAAAAAAACAATTGTTCTCTATCATTACTTATTTTAATGTTTTTATTATATTAAAAAGGTTTACAACCATAAAAATAAGAAAATAAAATAGTATCACTCTTGCACAGCCTTAAGGGTAACTAACGTCCGCTTTGGTCTGGCCACCGGGTGAGTGGCGGAATCTCTGTATGGTCAACTGTGACGGGATGGGGTAGTAAGCGCTCCCAATTCAGCGACACACAAAGCGGTTGATAGAGCGTACCTGGTTTCGGTTGTGGATAGCTGGTCCCAGGTTCGGATTCAGGGTGGGTGGAGTCAAAGGTCAGTCGATCCCTCTGTTAAAGCTAGAGAATTAAAAAAAATTAAGCCCAAATTTTAGAAAGAAAATACAGCACAGATAAATTTTACAATTTTTTTTATCTTTTTACGCGCAATCACCTCTTAAGCCGGATCCACACGTGCGTTATTCTTCCACTTTTATTCAATGTTCGATATGCCTCACGCAAGTGTGGAAAAAATATTTGTTTTCATGTGCGAATATTTGTCGTGCATAGCGAGTAACGAACAATGTTCCGCATAGAGACGGTAAACTACCACACATCAAAGAAGACTAATAATCGCCTGAGAGCAGTTCATCCACGAATACCGAATATAGAGTATGTGTGGATGGTAGGGGCAGTGGAACTGTGGGGGACTCTGCCTCCCTGGAAATAATTTGCCCCTCCCTGGAATAAATTCCCCCCTAGATATATTTAAAATCCTCGAATATTATTGAATATGAAGCTGAATGATGGCCTTAAATCAAACTCCAAATGACTTCTAGATGCATGCCATTTTGAAGAATTTTCAGCCTAGTTTTTGAAATAGTTCAATTTTCAACATTTTTTCGGTGGAAGATCACTTCACAAAGATTATCTTCTATGGGTATCGACCTATATTAAAAGATTAAGGTGAGGATCACTATAAATAGCTTTGAGGTGCATCCAAATTTCAAAAATTTCTAGGTGAGAAACACTTTAAATGGCTTATAAAAGAATCTAATTTAGAAAAAAAAAATCAAGGCTAAGACTACTCATAGATTATAGAATGAACCATTTTTTCAAAAAAATTGTTGAAGGAGGCCCACTCCAAATAGTTTATAGAAACTATATGATTTTAAAAAATTGGAAAGGAGGACCACGGTTTAAAACATAAATAAGATCAAATATTAATGAGAAACTATTAAATGGATCCAAACAGAAATCTAACATTGTAAGTAACTATGTTATTTATAATTATGACCCCCCTATGAAAATTATCTGAATCTGCTCCTGGCTGGTCCGGATACCTCCTCGAGTTCCCCACTGGTCAACTTAAGGCAACGTCCTTAGGTTTATAACGAGTCACTAGTTAAAGCAGAGTCCCAACCGTTACTTATAGGGGTTAAGGCCATACGTCCAGAATTTTTTTTTTT
>CABEEJ010002454.1:0-55288 GCA_901482245.1 Timema douglasi
TAATGGTAGGGTGATTGTGAGATGAAATGGAGGACCTACAGTTTAACGTGGAATCCGAACCACGGTGGAGGACTGGAATTCCCCACATTCACAAGTTGTGATTAATAATATACCATAAAATGTTGATGTTTGAGAAACAACAATAAATAATGAGTATGCTAGGAGTTTTCATAATACTTTATCGTGCCCTCACTCATGAAACTTCGTTTAGGAAGTGACTTCGCCGCTAGGGGGAAAACAACCGCACCACCACCAGCCGCTTCGGCGGCCGCGTGGTCTAGCACGCTACTCTCGTATTGGGCTAGACTGACGAAGATGAGGAGACAGGGGTTCGATCCCTGAGGGCTTTCCTAAACGTTTTTCAACTATCCTTTGACGCAAATGCGGATGCGCTTCCTCTCAATTAAACCTTCCTAATCCCTAAGCCATTAATATAATTAGTAGGCCTACAGAGGCGATCAACACGAACGGGTAGTAAGACGTGATTCTATAAAAAAAAAGTGTCGCCACCGGCTATTTCGTAGGCGTATATTACAAACTGACACCGCTAAATCGACTTTCGGACTCCAAATTAGGACTTTTGTACGTTAGTTGACAAGCAAACATTTCGATCCATGGCAAGGTACCACTGGCTGTCAGTTTTTCCTATGGAGCGGTGTTTATTTGTGAGGTTATTTGAATATTTTATTACATTTTTACCTTATTATTTTGTTTAAATAAGTATAAAATGAAAGCCATACCACTAGTAATAAGAAATTTAGCTCTAATAAAGTGAATACAACGGACACAAAGAAGGAAATCATTACATTCCACACGAATCGGTGAGAACAATAACTAAATATCGGTATCATCGGGTCAGATTTTCCTGTGACGGGGATGACGGTGTTTGAATCCCGGCTAGGCGTACTCAGCGTTTATTTTGTGGTTGACCTAAATGATTTACTATCAATCCTCCACGCAAATGCGGACCTGTTCTCTCTCTAAATTCTATCTTACCCAATCAGTACCACACTAGCGTAATATAAATGCAAACAGCTCGGATGGGCAGTGAGACACGGTGAAAAAGATTACAGAAAACTATGAATCTTTAGCCTCAATCAGACGCTCTTTGAGCCTAGGCCGGCCAACTAAGTTTTAAATCGTAAAGAGAAGTCGGTCACCTGGCGGTCTGGGGGTAAGGTGTCAGACTTCTGTGCTGGCGGCCGGGGTTCAATCCTCGGTCCCGGCAAAGATTTATCTGATTACCAAACCCTTCCTTCACCTCTGACAAGACATCTTGTGAATGTGAGGAATGCCAGGCCTCCACCGTGGTTCGGATTCCACGTTAAACTGTAGGTCCTCCATTTCATCTCACAATCACCCTACCATTACACATTAGCCTAAGTGCGTATAACCCGAACAGGTAGTAAGACGCGGTGCTAATAATAATAATAATAATAATAATAATAATAACATGTGGAAATCCACTCTCACTACACCTAAGCTGAGATTCGAATCTGGATCTTCCTGTCAACGGCATTCAATTAAAATGACAAATTTTTTATTTTATCTCGACTCCTTGAAGAAATAAGTATTGTGATCGTAAAAAAAAAAGCCCTGACCTGATATTTAGATAAATGTCGACTTTTCATGACCTCCTTAAATCTAAAAAGTGTTTTTTGCCTTACCGTTTGTCTGCTTCTCGGACTAGAGCCAAATCTATTTTACCAATCAGGTTAAAACTTGGTATATACGGTTTTAATAAGGCCACCCCGAGGAATTTTTGGGGTTAGATATCCAGCCTTAAAATTAAGGGTAAGTTTACTGAAGAGTAAAAAAGAGAAAAATTCGATTTTATCAAAATTTGTTCTCATGATTTTGATTAAATTTTGTAATTAGACACTGTTTAACATTATAAACAAAATGTTGGTTTTCATTTTTCCATCAAAATGACTCGGCATAAATTTCCAATTTTGAATATATCTCAGTAACAATTTGAAATATGAAATCATTTATCGCTGTAAAAATGTAGTACTATTAGATATTAAAATATTTTGTTTGAAATATATTTCTATAAAACTAATAATAGTTTCTGATATATAAGCCTTTTTTCTTCGTTTTTATATTATTATTTATCACCGCGTCTTACTACCCGTTCGGGTTATACGCTTTAAGTACTAATTACGCTAATGGATTAGGTATTGGGAAGGTTGAATTAGAGGAAGTGAAACCCGAATTTGCGTGGAGCGAGAGTGGAAAACCATTTAGGAACCCCCCAGTTCACCCGACCGAGATTCGAACTTCGATCTCCCCATCCTCAGCAGTCGAGCTCAACATGACTAGCGCGTTAGCCAACTGCGCCACCGAGGCTGGTCTCTTTTCTTAGTGGCTTTGTAACAGTCTATGATGTTGGTTTATGATCTTGGTTGGAATGTGATGATCGTTTTACAAACTCTACAAGTTTTTAGTAAATGTCTCTATTTTAACATTGAGGAGAAAGAAGGTCTGTGCGGAGCACCGAACAATTTTTTTTCCTGAAAATGGGAAAATGACACCTGGACACTGGAATCGAACCCGGGACCTTTGGCTTATACGACAATGCTCTAATAACTGAGCTATCCAGGATTCGTTCCGTACGCAGGGTCATTCTTCACTCATATTTTAAGGCAGAGTCTATGATGGACGTGCGGAAATAGTCGGCTACAAATGTGTGATTTTATTAAGATCACGAGCTATCAGATAACGCAGCCATCTTCGACTCGGTAGTTGGCTTATTGCTGCCATTTATTTTTCCACGCAAACATTATCTTATAACTCGTCGCAGATATCCACTTATTTACACATTATTGGGATGGGAAAGATAAAGGTATAATTTAGAAAAACTCTAATCACATTTACGTAGCGTAAAATGAAAAATCATCCTTAGTTAACCAATCCGGGATCAAATATTGACCTCTCCATCAATTTATCAGTCAAACGAGTAGATACTGTACTGACATCTTGACCTGCGTACCCTCTGATTCAGGTCTTATATGTCTTGTTTCATAAAGTAATAGAACCAGATGTGATATTGTGACATGACTAGTGAGCTATTAATTGGCGATTATTGGTGGTTGAATGGTCTAAGTAAGTGATTTTACACATTTTTCAACTCACGGCACACTGAAAAAGCCGCTAAAATTGTCAAGGTACACCATCAGCTGTTGTCTAAGGAGAGTTTTATTTTAATAACAAGTTTTTATAAAAGTTCCAAAGTTATTATTCTAATAATTGTTCTATTTTAAAAAATAATGTTAATAATTTTTATATAATGATCAAAATTTTTTCTCGCTTATTTTTGATATTCTCCCAAACTCCCGAGGGCACACCTGCTGACACCTCGCGGTACATCAATGTGCCACGGCACACCAGTTAAAAAGCACTGGTCCAATGTGTCACGCAATAGACTCGAATATCGATGACAGGAAGATCAGGGCTCGAATCCCAGCTAGGCGGGAATAGCCTGTTTTTTAAAAACGGTCTCCTTCCACGCAAATGGGGGTACATTTCCTCTAAATTATACAAACCTCATTCTTAACACAATAGTGTAAATATGCGGATACACCCCTAGGGTATCATGACACCTCACGCCGAAAAACAGAACCAAACGCTTCTGATGAAACGTTATATCAACTGACCGTGTATTGTTCTCCTCTCCTCCGCCTCGACGATCCTCCGGGCTCTCTCCCTCTCCCCCTCAATGTTGTTGAACATGACGGCCCCCATCATGAGGTAAACCACGAACAATATGAGGAGACAACACCACTGCTTCTTGGACATCATCTTGCAGCAAGCACTGCTTCTGGTAGTTTACAATCACTGCTTCTGGTAGTCTACAATCACTGCTTCTGGTAGTCTACAATCACTGCTTCTGGTAGTCTACAATCACTGATCCTGGTAGTCTACAATCACTGCTTCTGGTAGTCTACAATCACTGCTTCTGGTAGTCTACAATCACTGCTTCTGGTAGTCTACAATCACTACTTCTGGTAGTCTACAATCACTGCTTCTCTTAATCTACAAACACTGCTTCTGTTAATCTACAATCACTGTTTCTGGTAATCTACAAACACTGCTTCTGGTAGTCTACAACCAC
Organism: Timema douglasi; assembly: GCA_901482245.1. NCBI lineage: Eukaryota > Metazoa > Arthropoda > Insecta > Phasmatodea > Timematidae > Timema > Timema douglasi. Next base: position 4,115 of record CABEEJ010002454.1, read on the forward strand.
TGCTTCCAGTAGTCTATACACACTGCGTCTAGTAGTATACGCACACCGCTTCTAATAGTCTACACATACACTGCTACCAGTAGCCTATATATGTGTATACTGCTTTCAGAAGTCTTATAACACTTCTCCCAATACTGAAAACACTGCTTTTAGTAGTCAATAAACACTGCTCCTAATAAACTAAAAATCCTTGCTTCCAAGAGTCAACAGACACTGACTGGTTTACTAAAAGTGCCAAAATTGTTCTTTTCTTTCTTTCAATAATGTGGATAATTGCTCAATAGACTTCAACACTAGTTTATTCGCAATATTTAGTAGCCATAAGAGCTAAATCTCAAATTTGTTAAAAATCGTACTATATCATTGTTTTTCTCGTGCTATCATAAACTATCACCTTTCATCAAACACTTAATTATTTAGTTTATCGAGGTTAAAATATAAGTTTAAAAATCGGTAGTCAAATAATAAATTATTTATCCTTAATGTATGTTTAATCCTTTCCACTGCTTTGTACAGTTTTGTTAGATTACAATTCACTAACCCGAGATTATTTTGTTATTTTGTCAAGAACAGAAAATATAGTTCTTTCGTTCATTTAGCCATGTTTGATGAATAATGTTTATATCTGATTATAAATAATATAAATAACTCAAAGTAAAGGCAAATTTTACAAAACTTCAGACTACTATAATCTGATTCAAAAATTATTTGAAGTAAACTTTTCTATATGGCAAGGGGGAAAAAAAACAGAGTTTAAAGATGAAAGCAATGTAAGCAATTTTTGTGTAGAGTAAGGATATTTGTTAAAGTTATTTTACAGAAATAGCTACAAATAAATAAGTATACACTTATTTATTTTAAGATAAATAAAAATGGAAATTAAATAGAAAGTTTATCGCGAAGAGTTTTCAAAACTTCAACTAATTTAATAATTTTGTTTGGTGATAGAACTATATTTAAATAACAAGAGCCACTCGTACAGTATTTTAATTCCAAATTTAACTTTTGAGGTATGACACAAATATATGATATTTATTTCCTACCGCCACTTATTTTATTTCGATACTACCTGGCCTTCCATTAAATAAACCAGTGTTTATCTATCAGTTTGCAATATATTTGTTTCACCATATGTCTCAAAATAGTTTATTTAGTATCACTATTTTAGCAATTATTTTACTGTTTCATAACAACTTTTGTTTATGTTTGAAGGAACTTTAAAAATCCATCCAAGCTATATCGTTCGGCGGTAGTTTCAAACAAATTCAAATTCAAGTTCCAAACATACTCATTATTTCACGTGCCTTTTCTAATGATCCTAAGTTTAGTAAATAAAGTGCTAATTTATTTTGTTAAATAAAGTATTTCAATTTCAACAGTGAGTCACTTTAGTCACAAATATATAGATCTTCTGTATCTTCAACGAGTATATATTATCTAATAAATAGTAATCATAATTATATAAATACATAAATCATCGCATCAGTTTGTAAAGGCATCCTCGTCATCTGCTGACCTCAATAAATATGTATTTCTTCCCAAAATGTACTTACCCTTTGAGCGTATGTGGTGACATTAAAGATTAAAAAATCTCCATGTTATTCTCTGAATCATTTCGTTCCAATACGTAGCCCTTTACGCGTGTAGATGACAAATAAAATAAAAGGCACTAGTAGTATTTGATTTTTAATCCAAGTCATCACTTCTCAGAGTAGGAAAATTTTTGGAACATCGTTTCGAATGCCGTCAAAGATAAAATATTTTCATAAAATATGCATGTGCACAATCTTGAAGGCACATCAATGAAAGACGAAGTTTCCTGTTTTGTGGTTAGGAAAAATAGTCCTTGCAATTATTTCCTTGTGGGTTCGTTTTGGTAGGATTGTGATGAAAGCTCGTAGTTGAACTTTAATAGATGAATATATTATCAAAAAATACGGAGAAAAAAATATTAATATTTTAATAATCTAAAACAAAATTTTGGCAGAACCTTATAAGGAAATCACAGAAGTCTTATAAACACTTAATTGAAAAAAAATGGTGTTAAATATAAATGATAATGTGTTGATACAACGCAGAGAAAGTAGTGAACATTAAAAAAAATGTGTATCATGTCTTCCAAGAAGGTCTCAGTGTTTTTTCCTGTGTTATCTGCCGTAAAGGTGGCCTGTTCCTTCCAAAGGATTCCCCGTTCTAACGATTCTGTCGGAAGTTTCATTTTGGTGAGACGCGGCAACAACGCTGACGGCAACGCAGCATAGGCGCGACGCGATGGTGCAACGAGATTTAGTTCCCAGGTTCCCGTTCATTGCTGCTCTGTCGGTTGGACGAAGTGGGTGATGGTGTTTGGTGTCAGTCTCCGATCAAGGTGGCCTAGAAACAAAAATAATTATTATTTACAATTTGGGTTTCATATTTGGTTACTAAAGAAATGGTCAACAGTTACGAACGTGGAGTATTTCTTTTATTCAACATATTTAAATGGAAAGAATGCATTCGAGATATTCTAATATTTTAAGTTATACTTAAGCTTAATTTATCTTAAGGTGAGATGAAAGAGAATGTGAAAAAATCAGTGTTTTTTTGCAGTTTTTATTGTGAAAATTTTGGCCAAATTAATAAAATATTGCTACAATAATAGAATATAATTTTATTCACATGGTGACCTCAAAATTTCTTGAATATCTGCCAAAGATTTCCTGGAATTTAATGACAACTTTTTTTCTTAATTTAAAAAGTTTCTCATCTAATGCCGCTATGCTCATGACAAATATTCAGGAACTATTGAAATAATCAAATGAAGAAAATTATACTCAGTGTTTGTATTGAAGCAATATTTTATTTATTTTAGCCGAAAAAATGTTTGTCCATAAAAACTGAAAAAAAAAACTGAACTTTTCTCGCGTTCCTTTGTATCCCACATCAAAGACGTTCTAACATCAGTTACATTATCAAATGAATTTTTAAAAATATATGTTAACGCGTATTACCTGTTCAGGTTTACCCAATATATAATTACTCTAATAGGGTAAGGACGAGGAATAAAGCATTGTGGAGGTAATCTATTCATATTTGCGTGGAAGGAGAGCGAGAAAAAATTCAGGAAAACCCCCTCCAATAGGCCCTAACGGGATTTGAACCCCAATCTCCCAGTCATCAGCAGGATAGCAGGCCAATCTGACATAAGAGTAACGTATTATGAGTTTAGATCATTCTGCTACAGCACTTGATGGTTGAATGTAAAAGTGTAATTAATGTGGTTCCCCAGCTAAATCTTTTAAAAATACTTCTCACTCCCCTATCATTTAATTATCTATTCACAATCAACAAAAAGACCCACAAAAAAATTAATCATGGTGAAGAATTACAAGATGTGCATGATTTAATTGGAGTAAAGTAAGGACCACACGTGTGAGCATTCGGAACAAGGCGTCAGTCTCGTCTTGTCTTATTTTATGGTAACGGGGAGGTCTTTGTTCAGCCGGGTGTACTGTGAAGGTTTTTCATAAACTGTTTTTCGCTCACTCTAAGTAAATGCAAGTACACTTACTCCAAATGCTACCTTCCTCATTATTCTGTAATTAGTGCAATAAATTTCGTATAGCCCAGATGGGTAGTAAGACATAATGTATTAGCAACAAAATGTGTTATAGCCTTACTATATAAATTTGTTACAATATTTTCAGTATGTTATTATCACTACAATAATTGTTATTAATATTACTAAGGGAAGTTTTAATTTTCTAGGGTTTACTATATAAGATTTATTTTAATGTCAATTTTTCAATCCATTAAATTTATTGCTATTTTGTTTGATTGATAATCAACATAAAAGGTGGGATCTGTGAATTTTTTTTTAAAACGATTATGTTTTTGAAGAGCCACTCAACTAATATCAGTATATTCAATTATAACCAAACAAAAATAATAATCAGAACAATGGATCCTTTTTTCCATATAGTCTCGCTGTGTCTAAGAATTGAAGATTAAAATAATAGATCGTATGTTTTTACAAAATGGATACACGTAGTAAAGATAATAATTAATTAGCAAAGAAACAAAAAAAAACCCATATTTATCAAAGTAGCATGTGTGTACAGTAAGAACCTTTTAGAAAATACAAACTTTTTTTTTATGGATTCAACTGCTAACATTTTAATATTGTAATTATGTGATTTTATAGGTATTGATCATATTTATCAGACGTGATAGGATTTAATAACTTGTATATTTGTCAAATAAATCCCTTCCTATTAAAATATGACTGTGCCAAGTATGTTAAAGATCCTGTATGCTTTTTACCTCGCTATATATTTGACTTACAATACATATTCAAATGTATTAAATTGTATTAAGTGTAGCTTAATACTTTATGCTCTTTTTTTTTTTATCACCAAACGAATTTGAATTTTTTTACTAACTTTAGTCACCTTTAGCCTCAAAATTGGACTGCCTTTATGATATAGAGGTTAGAGTTTCTGACTACAGAATCAGAGGTATCGGGTTCGATCCTCCACTCTTTAAAGAATTTTCTGTGAAGCAGAGGGCCTATAACGGAGTCAAACTCATCCTCGTGAGGATAAATGAGGAATTACTTGAATAAAGAAGTAGCTTTTCCGGTCTATAAAACTGAGATTAATGGCCATAGGGCTCATTGTGTTGACCACATGACACCCCCTATGCGCAAATGTTGGCACTAACACCGCTAACAGCGGCAACCACTCGGTCGGTATAGCTCACTTACAGGATTACGTCATGGATTTATCATCACGTCCTACTGCCCATTCGGGTTATAGGCTTAAGTAATAACTACGCTAATGGGTTAGGAATTGGGAAAGTTGGATATAAAGGAAGTGAGCCCGCATTTACGTGAAGGGAGAGTGGAAAACCATTTAGGGAAAACCACCCCAGATTCGAATCTCGATCTCCACGTCCTCGGCAGTATAGCTCAACACAAAACTAGTGGGTTAGCTAACTACGCCACCGAGGCAGGTTACGCCTTGAAGTTAGCCTCAAATTGGGGGACAACCTCGTGGTAAAAACCACAAATTAGCTGTCCTGGCGATTGTAAATACGTGTTTTAACGTATCGATTTTGGGACACTCTAGTTCGAATCTAGGTTGATACGGATTATATCTTAACGTCGTGTTGCGAAAATGGTAGAGGTTCGAGGAATTAAGCGTTCAACTAAAAGTCCTTGAGGCTTAAAACCAAACTTGCACTGATCACTTGCAAAACTAATAGCAATAAAATAATCAAAGTGTTATTAAACTGGCGGGATTGGTTGTACGGTAAGTGTAAATTACTCCTACCCAGCTGGATGGTGGGTACGCAGATCAAAGGCGTCAATCTCTTCTTGTCTGGTTTGTCGGTAACGAATAGGTTGAGGTTAGACCTCCAGCCGTGCGTTTCTAGCTGGTTTTGTCCCAACTCCCTCTCCCAGCAAAATCAGGCACATTTCCTCTAAATTCTACCGTATCCTTCCCTACTCATTAGTATAAATATTCGAATAGCTCGAACGGATATTATAACGTAGCGTACAAAATAAAATATTAAAAAATAAATTATGTATTCGATATCAGTCTGTAAAACTCAAGGGTTGTTCTCTCAGATTGGGAATTTTCCACCTCGTTCAAGTTCCTGATAACGTTTAGAGTATCGTTGATAAAAAGTTTGTTTTTATTTAGTATCTGGTTCGACACCTTCATTCATTCGATATGATGGCTTCTTACTGATTTAAAAAGCCCATATTCGATTCTCGGACAGAGCCAGGAATGTACCAATGTGAAACTTGATTTGATTCCTTTCACTAAACGATACAATAATGATTTGAGAGATATTCGCTGTTTTTATCCTGAATTTAAATTTGTATGGAACGTAAATATCCTTTTCAGAAGTTTTGTTTGTTTCAAGTCTTACTACCCCTCCGGACTATACTCATATAGTTACACGAATGTGGTAATGATAAGGAAGATATAATTTAGAGGACACGTACCCGAATTTTGCTTGCATGGAGGGAGAAGATTTAAGAAAACACACCCTCAGCTAATCCTGTCGGGACTCAAACGTCGACCTCCCCAACACAGACAAAATAAGACTACAGACCAATTTCGATAGGAAGTTCCTTATCTGACAGCTATAGAAGTTACTAGATATAATTTTACGTAGTCATATGTGAAGTCATATGATCTGCAGCTGTCACTTTTGATAGATATTCCTCCATGGCATCAGCCGGAAATCTGGCCAAACTGACCGAGCTGTCACCGTATGTTGGCGAAGATAGTGCCCACTTCCGCGGATAGAGGGTGCCATGTGGTCAGCACAACGTTAATCTCAGTTTTCCTAGACCGGAGCCGCTACTTTTCTATTCAAGTATCTCCTCATTTGTCGTCACGAGGCTGAGTTGACCCCGTTTCAGACCTATTGCTACTAATTATTATTATTATTATTATTATTATTATTATTATTATTATTAGCACCGCGTCTTACTACCCGTCCGGGTTATACGCACTTACGCTAATGTGTAATGGTAGGGTGATTTTGAGATGAAATGGAGGACCTACAGTTTAACGTGGGATACGAACCACGGTGGAGGCCTGGCATTCCCCACATTCACAAGATGTCTTGTCAGAGGTGAAGGAAGGGTTTGGTAATCAGATAAATCTGTGCCGGGACCGAGGATTGAACCCCGGCCACCAGCACAGAAGTCTGACACCTTACCCCTAGACCACCAGGTCACCATCTATTGTTACTAATAATATAATAATATGTTAACTATGTTGACCGCAAAAAAAGTGCTTGTATATATTTATACTATTACAATTTTAAATATAGATGAGCTGTTTTGTAGTCCGAGTGCCCCCAGTCAGGGGCGAACGAGTGTATAAACTTTATGGCAAGGTAGTATTTGTTACGTTTCTAGTCCCATTTTCTGTGAGTACCCAGTGTGTTTCATTGTCGTCAAGTTTCCGGTGGCTCAACTGAAATGACACGAGTGACCCGCCAGAGTTCAGGGCAGGTCGTTCATTTTTCTTTATTTTTTTTTAGTTCACCTGGTCCGCAACTCGCCTCTGTTTATGACCGTCACAACAACCCGCCATGGGCATTGACCGATATTTCTTATTGTTTGTATCTCTCGGGGTCACGACATGTCTTGAATTGCTGCGCTCACCATGTGACTACTTTATTACTGTGACATATCCAGGTAAGACAGAGACGACATAAAACAAACAACTATTATTATGATCTTTGTTCGCATTGAATAAACTTGTGGATATTTTGGAACCGTGTGTAATGTGACTTAGCTCGGTGGGCGAGCGGAGTAAACGTCCAGATCGTCTAATAGGGTTTATCTTTAACGAGGAGGCTGTAGTTTGAATCCCAGCTGAGTGTAATGAATATGGTTTTTACTTTTTACTAAACTGTTTCCCCCTCTCTCTCAATTCATAATCGGGTTCATTTCCTCTCAATTCTACTTTCATTCTCCCTACTAATAAGTTTAAGTATGTGGATAGGCCGGATGCTGGGAATATGGTAGGCCGGGACAATTTAGATGAGGGCTCTATTTGAATCAAAACAAGAAGTCAAGTTACTGCGCAGCTACTTAACACAGCTTATAACTATCTAGTGAACCATTGGCTTAATTAGTAAATATTTCAAATATATATTTTTAAAAGTTTTAATCACTTAACAATAATTGTTTTTAAGAGACCAAGCTGATTGCGATTAACATAACTTTCCTAATTAATTAAATAATCGTATTTTCATAGTAAGGTTTTACGATCTTTTAACGTTTGGTTATCCGCCTCGGCGGCGTATTTGGCTAACGCGCTTGTCGTGTTGAGCCCGACTGCTGAGGACGGAGGGATCGTGGTTCGAATCTCGGTCGGGTGAACTGGGGGTGGTTTTTCCTAAATGGTTTTCCACTCTCCCTCCACGCAAATTCAAGTTCACTTCCTCTAATTCAACCTTCCCAATTCCTAATCCATTAGCGTAATTAGTACTTAAAGCGTATAACCCGAAAGGGTAGTAAGACGCGGTGCTAAATATTATTATATTATTCACTTTTGGTTATAAGACTTTTATTTATAATTTTAAACTTAGTTATATATGTTTCACAAACAAGTCGAATGAGCGCATTATATTATATGATAGAACTATTTGGAATTAAAAGCTATTTTACTACAGGGACTATTTGAATCACAGTTCATCGGAATTTTGGATGAGCACTATATTTTTATTTACTGTGTTATTGGTAACTTGTCAAGTTTTGATTTGAAAATGAGTAGTTAAGATTAGAATTTTAAATAAAACAAACCACTAGGCCAATAATAGGTTATCCCTAGATTCTGGACTTTGATTATACAAACATTATCTACAAAATTAACTCAAATTTTCAAAACATGATCTAAAAATAAGAACAAAAACTCTCAATAAATGCACACGACTAAATCAAACAAGCACTTTACAACTTATACATACAAATGAAATGAAAAGAATTTAACAGCTAAATATATAATTGATTTACAAATATATATTTCAGAATACAGAAGTATTAACTATATCCTCCCAACGCAACCCTGTCAAGTCTAGTTTTACTCTCACTAGGATTGTGTATTTTACGAGTGTAGGAGCAAAGAAGAACAAAGTGCAATATCTGCATTATCTTCACACTCCAACAATTGTGTTGAAAAATATATGCAATTATTGATAGTATTAATATATACTTATTTAACATGAATGCCTAAAATGATTCCAAAAAACAAATAAACATGCCTAAATAGGACTAAAAAATTACACAAATTAAAAAAATTATCACATAAAATTCCAAAATAACAAAAAATGGCCATAATGTAAAAAAAAAAGAAAGATGATATGTCATAAAAATCCGCGCCCTGCTTATTACATTTTAATTTTTATCATAATTCAAAGTATTGACGTTTGATGCAGGCTCAGGGACGACATCTGACTAGCAAAGCTTTAGTGTTAAATTTTACGGCGAGTGTAGCTTGGACAGCCCTACTGATAGTAATATTATGGTCAACCCTATCCAAATAGAGACGGTCCATAGACTACGTACGCATACACTTGAGGGGAAAGAGAGGGGTGGTTAGTGCTCGGCGTGATGAAGGCGGGACGAGTTAGTTAATGCGTGACGTCACATTACAATTTAAACTATCGGCCAGCGTTCTCTGATAAGGTGGGATGGAAGGGGACGCGAGAAAAGATCAGTGTTGTTGAAGTTTTTACAGCAAAACTTTTTAGGCCAAAATAAATAAAATATTGCTCCAGTACCTTATTAATAGCACCGCGTCTTACTACCCGTTCGGGTTGTAAGCACTTACGCTGATGTGTAATGGTAGGGTGATTGTGAGATGAAATGGAGGACCTATAGTTTAACGTAGGATCCAAACCACGGAGAAGGCCTGGAATGATTTGGCAATCAGATGAATCTGTGCCAGGACCAAGGATTGAACTCCGGACTCCCAACATAGAAGTCCAACATCTTACCCCTAGACCGCCATGTCACCAACTGCTTTAGTACAAACATAGAGTTTAATTATATCCACATGTTGATATTGGCAGTTGTTTAATATCTGTTAAGAGCATAGCGGCATTAGATGACAAACTTTTTAAGTGAATTGAAAAAGCTGTCAATAAATTCCAGGACATTCTTGATAAATATTCAAGAAATTTTGAGGTCACCATGTGAAGAAAATTAAATTCTATGTCTGTAGTGGAGCAATCTTTTTTAATTTTGGCTACAAAACAGATGTTTTGTCATAAACTCTGTAAAAACACTGGCTTTATCTCGCGTACCCTACATCCCACCCCCGACTTCAAGCAGGTATGAACAAACAACGATCGACTCATTGACTACGATCGTCGATCTTACCGAATATATAACTCAACAAAGGGGTTACATAGGCTCTACAATCTAAAATGCTATTTAAATAGGGTGTAGGAAGGGGTTGCGTGATATTGCTACGTAATATTAGAAGGCGGTTGACAAAATTGTGACCATGTTTGACGATCTGTCAAAAGTTACATTTGCAAAAGAAACAGTTTGGCGTATGGTTACATTGAAATACGTACATAATATAACAATAACGTTTAAAACGTTCGAAAATGTTTCTTCCTATAAAGATCCGCCTGTGTGCGCGCTATCTTTTACTAATTTGGTTTTTAACACCTGGAACAAGGAGGAAGGGGGTAGAAAAACAAATTAGCGTGACGTAGTTTACGGGAAGCCCCAATTTCTGGTTAGAAAAAGAGATACAGTAGTTTCTCGGATCATCTACGACAGTCAAATGGGAGCGGAAGAGGTAAATTGGTCAAAGGTTTGATTGCACGAAAATTTGACCTTATAACTGCAATGATTTGCCTTAAAAAAAAGGTTCCTTATTTTAAAAACTTTAACCCTAATTAATTTACAAAATATCAGGAATTTCTCAAGGCTCATGAAAAAGAATTTGAACATTTATAAAGTATTATGAATACCTGTCAAAGCCATTGATTAAGTCATTGATAATATTTGCATTTTCTCATGCTCCACGTCTTACTATCCATCCGGGATATATGAATATTTACAAAAATGAGATAAGGATGTTTGAAAATGTGATTTAAAGAAATGAACCCGAATTTGCGCGGAGGGAGAGCGAGTAGAAAACCATCTATAAAAAAACCCATATAAATACACCATGATGAGATTCGAAATATGACCTCCCCCGTTACCAGACCATATGAGATGGATATCTTAGTCCGTGTGACGCTCAAGACCTTTTTCACAGCCCTAACTGTCAGAAACTTGCGCCTGATTGACGACGACTCGTATGGTTTTGTTTTTTCCTCCAACGAACCATGTCGCGTAACAAATCTCTCAGTTGTGGGTAGTGGCAGTTGCGATGTTGAGCTCGTAATCAGCGCACATAAAGCTGGGAGAACTTATTTTATAATGACCACTTCTGCTCGTCAAGCACCCAGACGTCGAAACGGTCATCTTGGACAATACGTGCAGTCGTCAAGTTAGACGATGTTTTAAGGCTGCGTCTACTTTCTCTCTACTGGGAACACTTTTGGTTGTAAATCTATTGTGCTCTGGACTATTCCTTTTCTATCGTTTATGTTAATGGTCTGTGTAACCATTCGCGGTTTAAAGTCATGCGACCATAAACTTTTCTTTTTTTTCGCAGTTTTAACAAGTCTATAATTAATTATAAGCTATAAATAGTGGTTAACTTGATTTCAAAGCATTGCAGTTCACGATTTATAGGGGGTCAAACTTGCTAGTATATGTTTTTTTTTGCGTACCATTGTTAAGGTCAAGTAAATAATATCTGAGGCTGTAATTTAGTATAACTAGACATGCATATTCAGTGTAAATATATTTATAATATTATAAATATTATATATTAATTTTAATATTATTAATATATTAATACCCACTTCGGTAACCGCATGGTCCAACGCGCTTCTCTCGAAGTAGACTAGACTGCCGTAGACGGGGAGAGCAATGTTTGAATCTCAATCCAATGTACTGAGGGTGGTTTTTACAAAATGCTTTTCCACACACCACGTAAATGTGGGTACACTTCCTATAAATATAACCTTCCTAATCTCTAAAACCAGGAGCGTAATTAATACATAAGCGATTAATCTGAGTGGGTAGTAAGTTAGGGTGCTAAAAAAAATATTAATATATATTATAAATATTTTGTTGTGTACATCTCATACGAATGCTTAGTTATACTAAATTACAGCCTCACATTAATTACTTTACTAACCCGAACGGGTAGTAAGACGCGGTGCTAAATATTATTATTAATTACTTTACCTTAACAATGATAGGCAAAAAGCATCAAATATCAAGTCTGACCCCTTATAACTCGTGAACTGCAATGATTTGAAATAATTTAATCACAATTTATAGATTATAATACACACTTGTTAAAATTGTTAGAGATACATTTTTTTTGTCGGATGACCTTAAGGCTTTAGACTCGCTTTACAAACGACCGCGCTACTGTTGGGGTTAGCATCCCAGCAAGTTGCCCTAAGGCGGGTTTTTAACACGTGATTTTTTTCAACCTCTCTCCACGCTACTGCGGGTTCACTTCTTCCGAAGCTTCCCTGAACATACCTTCCCCTCTATTGAGTTGATAATAACCTCGATGACCTCAATCTTACACAGCCAATATGTGGTCTACTATTCGTGTTAGTTTTTTTTTCAACCTCTTAGTTCTATTGGTGGAGCGTGTTTTACTACTGATATCAAGATCCCGGGTTTAATTCCCGAGATGGCAGAAAGCAACATCATTGAAGCAATTTAGGTTCCCCTGTTACAGTTGGAGCCACCCAGAAGATTCAGGGGGGTTCCCCTTTCAACAAAATAGTTACAACAAATTATGTGATTTCTACATTTTTTATTAACATCATATTTAAACTAGGAATACGGAAAAAAGATAAAAATTTTATTTATATTATTATTCATATAGGATAATAGTATTTAAAGGAATCATAGGCAGTACGTAGGTGACCTGGCGGTCTAGGGGTAAAGTGTCAGACTTCTGTGCTAGAGGTCCGGGGTTCAATCCTCTGTCCCGGCACAGATTTATCTGATTACCAAACCCTTCCTTCACCTCTGACAAGATATCTTGTGAATGTGGGGAATGCCAAGCCTCCACCGTGGTTCGGATTCCACGTTAAACTGTAGATCCTCCATTTCATCTCACAATCACCCTACCATTACACATCAGCGTAAGTGCGTATAACCCGAACGGGTACTAAGACGTGGTGCTAATAATAATACTGTATGAATAGATTAAGTAAAATATAATTTGCTGAGTAAGTATATCATAAAATTTGTAAAATACTTATTCAAATGTTATATTGTACTTAACTATATTGTGGGTATTAAATTATATTGTCTGTTTATTTAATATCTCAATAAATAAATGTATTTAATATATCTATTTATTGACATATTGAAAATCTACTAACTAGTTACTATTGTTTTGTAAAATATTAAACAGTTTTAGATAGTAATTAATATCATTTTAAACTTCTTTAAATTATTAACATTGTGCGCAAAAAATGGTTAAAACCTCCCCTAAAACAAAAAAAACAAACCCTAACTATACAAATATATAACCCGCCTCGGTGGCGTAGTTGGCTAACGCGTTTGTCGTGTTGAGCTCGACTGCTGAGGACGGGGAGATCATGGTTCAAATCTCGGTCGGTTGAACTGGGGCTGGTTTTTCATAAATGGTTTTCCACTCTCCCTACACGCAAATGCGGGTTCACTTCCTCTAATTCTACCTTCCCAATTCCTAATCCATTAGAGTAATTAGTACTTAAAGCGCATAACCTGAACGGGTAGTAAGACGCGGTGCTAAATATTATTATTATTATTGCAAATATATGCAATATTTTTTTTTATCAAAATAACTCAAAACATTTAATAACCTGTTAAGAATTAAATTAAAGATAAGTATTAAATAAATATGTCATATACATACTATCCCTATTGTTAACAGATTATGGAAGTAGGCATCGTTGAAATAATTCACTAATTACTCGATGTTAATTAATTGATTGTGTATTTAACGTGAACTTTAAGAACTAGGTTTATCAAAACACTAGCTACAGTCTAACTTTACCCTCTTAACAAGGGGTTCTGTTTTTTTAATCAACTTAAAGAAGCACCGGAAGGCCCTAACCCATGGATGGTGAATCCGACCAGCGTGCCACTAAAGGACCAGCTGAATTTTGAAATAGTTTAGGGTGCCACTTATTATTTACGTTTGAGTGAACGAGTATTTAAAAATCAAAACTTGTTGAATAGCACAAATAAAATTGTAAATATATATAATTTTAATGCCTGCATTTTAAAGGAGGAAAATTTACTAAATTATCAAAGGGGCAATAACACTTTGAGGAAAGAAAAAAAAGACACATTTTTATGAATATTAAAGTTAAGGACTTATATAACCTCTTACATTTTAGTTTGAAATATATTTTTGTATTTAGCTAGCCAATAAATTTGTATTCTGTTCCTCACTTGTCTTCAACAGCAAACAAGACGATATCCAACCATTGACTTCATAAAATGTAATGTGTCATGTAAATGACATGATTGTCGAAATCTCATTCACTTAAAAAAATTTATACCACGTTGGGAAAAGTATTACTTAGTGTTTATTTTTATCATTTTGGCGTGTAACCCGAATCGTGTGTGTGTGTGTGTGTGTGTGTGACACCCCATGGCTCGCGTGCCATGGATTGGATTCCCTGCCCTAACCAATGAGAATATCAAACCCTACAGGACTTTATAATAGTTTTCATCCGGCCTATTTTTTCTGTGTGGTATTTTACTAAGTCTTTCTTTGCCAAATTTAATATTAGAATCGCGATATGAAGGGCAAATTAGAAATTAAAAACTGATTCTATTACTGTAAATATTGATTTGACTATTGACCTAATATTTGAGTTGTTTTATGGGTATTGACAATAACTATCAAAAGTGACAGCTGAAGTTAAACTGACTTGATGTGTGAATATATTTAAGTAGTTTTAGTGACTTTTATAACTGTTCTGCGTTAACTACCTCAAATAAATGAAAAAATAAAATAGAACTGTTCGAAACCTACCTACATACCTTATTCTTACTGTAGCAGTAATATGATACAATAATCAGTTCCAATACTTACACTCGACTATAATCAAATTTCTCTTGTTTAAGGGTGTAACAGTAGTAGAAAAATCTTGATAGACATATTATAAAAATACGTTTTTAAAATATAGTTCCTTTCTTAAAAAATGAAATGGTCGTAACATATTTAGATTAATAATACCTTAGAGTTTGAATATATGTGGGAAATATTGGAGAGGGCTTTAAATAAACCTATTTGAAATAAAACTCCCCGTTTCAATCACCTCCAGTATCCTTGGTTCTGGAGACCCTGGTTCGCACTCTAAAGGAGAAACATCAATTTGCACTACTGATATATTTCTCAGCCAATCTGACACCTTAGCTCAGTTGGTAGCGTGTCTGTCTGCTGAGATAAAGGTTCCTAGTTTGATTCCCTGAATGGCCAAAAATGTATCATTGGTGAAATGTGGTTTACCCTTTCACAGTGAATTAACGGTTGGGGACTGAATATCGTGCCTGTTCTAGTCTTAAAGTTAAACTTTAAGGCATATGAAGCTACGACAGGCCTGGCAAGCCGGTAGTGTAAAATATAGTGTGGCTTTAATAAAAAAAAAACGGGTGACCTGGTGGTCTAGGAGGAAGGTGTTGGACTTCTGTGCTGGGAGTTCGGGGTTCAATCCTTGGTCCCGGCACAGATCTATCTGATTACCAAACCCTTCCTTAACCTCTGACAAGACGTGTATTAATCACAACTTGTGAATGTGTGGAATGCTAGGCCTCCACCGTGGTTCGTATTCCACGTTAATCTTTAGGTCATCCATTTCATCTCACAATCACCCTACCATTACACATTAGCGTAAGTGCATATAACCCGAACGGGTAGTAAGACGTGGTGCTAATAGTAATAATTTCAATTTCAATTTCAATTTCCTTTATTATAGTGCTGGCCAACAGTCGTAAGACCTATAACAGGCCAGCACTGAAAAAGTACACACGTACTGTACATACCTTATAATACATATATTTACACAAGAAAAAATTATAGACAAAAAATGGCTAAATAATGTTATATATTGATGAATAGTTACGAGATAAAAAAAAAGTTAATAATAATAGGAATAAAAAGTAACACTAAAAATAAATAACTAAATAGTAAGCAGTAACATTATGCAAAAAATAGATCAGAATATTGTAAGTTTAAATAATATAGGCAGAACCTCTATATGATAAATTATTGATATGGGATATCCTTAAATAACTCTCTGAGTTTAGCTTTCCTTTTATGATAAAAGTCGAATTCGACAAATCTAGAATTGGCGCTATGGATACAACGACCTATAGGCCTTACCTTATAAGAGTTATCGAGAAAAAATAATTTAGGATTATGAGAAGCCCGAGAAGGGATATGAACGCCTACATGATCAAGGGCAAATTTGCAATAAATAATAATAATTTAATAAAAAAAAAGCTGACCCAGGCCACAGGCTGGAAACAGTAATGGACGTACAAAATATTTCTCGGACATGCTCGGATTTACAGACGCATTATCGATTGAGCTAAAGAGTCTGGTTCATGGTTTCAGTACAGTTTAAATACAAGACAAATATCCCAACGTGAGCTGTACTTACTTTTGCCGCACTAATAAGTTAAGTTAGCCGTCTCCATTTGAAGAAGCAAGCGTAGTAGCTCATCGGTACTCATTCGGTCAACCTAGACTGAAATATCTCAACCGGTGAGACAGAGCAAAACTATCTGATTACTCGCCAGGAATGAAGGTTTGGAATTGTTTGTGACAGGTCCTCAATAAATATAATCTAATCTATAATAATGTACTTGGAAGTGATTTTTTGTAATTTCTTATCTGCCACTACACAATATTTTATATGTAGGATGTAGAACTAGTGGTTTATTTACAAGAGGTGATTTTAATTTGAAGGGATTGGGTTAAGTTTTGGGGAGGAATTGAGATTCACAGTGTCCTTGACCCTCGAGTCTTGGTGTTAACCCTCATGGGTTACGGTTCTAAATAAACCGCTCCATTTGGTAGTTGATGCCAAAACTGATTGTATTATAATTTCGTTCTGTTAGCTAAATATCACAATTAATGTATTATCCACATTGGTGGTCTTAGGGTAAAATGGATGGGAAGGCGAGCCGAGGGAAGAATTTTTGCAGTTTTTAAATAGAAACAATTTTTGGCCAAATCAAATCAAATCAAATATCACTTCTGAAGGAACATAGAGTTTAATTTTCTTCACATGGTGATATCAAGAGTTAATTAATATTTGTCATGATCATAGTAGCAGGATAGAGAAGGCACGACTGAGATGGTATGGCCATGTGAGAAGGATGGAGATGGAAAGGATGCCCAGGAGGATGCTGGATATGAAGTTAGGGGGAGAGGAAGACCAAGGGATTTCCAAACAGACCCTGCCAGTGGCCGGAAGCTGTTCATGATGATGATGATGATGATCAAAGCAGTAGTAGATGACACACTTTTTTTTTCTTCACTTAAAAAGTTTTTCTTCTAATGCTAATATGCTGATGATAGATATTCAACAGCTGTTGATATCACCATGTGAAGACAATTAAACTCTTTGTTTCTACTGGAAGAATATTTGATTTATTTTGGTCAAATATGTTTTTTTGCTATAAAAACTGCAAAAAACACTGCCCTTTTCTCACCTTCTCTTCCACCCCACTATACGGTCTAAGGCGTCATTTTCACTATGGACCGAATTGATGTCAAAAGGGAGGTTCGGAGTTTGAATCTTTGTTGGTGTGTTGTCGGTGGTTTTAGCTTAACTGTTTTTCACTCTGCCTCCACTCAATTACAGATACATTTTGTATAAAATTTTCCTTTCCTATCCATATCATCCCATTAATTTATTTAAATTCATATAACACGAACGGGTGGTAAGACGGTGTGCACAAAACAAACATTTATATTAAACTTTAATCATAAAACAGTTCAACATAAAACATACTAAGCATCCATGTTTAATATGTTTATTGTTATAATATAATGTAATAGTTTAGTCTTCACCATTTTATAAATCCAAGACCTCACAACATTTATATTGATCTTGTTTCATTATATATTTTTTTTATTAATTAATAGCCTGATTTTATTCGCCATATTATACTAACAGAATAAATATTTTTTTATAATTATTGTATTAATATTAGTAATTTACTTTCTACTTTACATCATTATTAACTCTCTCTATTAAAACTTTTGTAAACATGATCTTAATATATAGGCCTATACATAAATGTTATCAATGCTGGCAGCAAAATAAAATATATTTCTGTATTTCTTAAAGTTCGTTCCTGAGAAAATTGGACACATTCCCATCAACCTATAATGTAAATTATCATCCAACTCTGATCGCCAGCAAAAGCTGTAATATTCCAATCAACAAGTTACATGATTAAATAATACAAAGCAAGTATTGACCAAGTGTAAGGACAAAGTCCAAACACTATTTAAATAGGTGCCGCTACTTACTATCTTCTTGGATTGAATTGATACAACTTTTTGTGAGTTTACATTTAATGCCCCATACGTGTGTACATGTAGATAAAGGCACCATTCTCGTCTAGATTAGTTTAATGACGACAAGGTTGGGGCTCAAATCTCGGCCGGGTGTCCTAGGTTCTGTTTTTTTTTCTAAATAGTTTTCTATCCTTCCTCTACGGTAATTAGGGTACATTTCCTTTATATGTAACCTTCATCATCCATACCCACCTCGGTGGCGTAGTTGGCTAACGCGCTAGTCGTGTTGAGCTCGACTGCTGAGGATGGGGATATCGAGGTTCGAATCTCGGTCGGGTAAACTGGGGGTGGTTTTCCCTAAATGGTTTTCCACTCTCCCTCCACGTAAATGCGGGTTCACTTCCTCTAATTCAACCTTCCCAATTCCTAATCCATTAGCGTAATTAGTACTTAAAGCGTATAACCCAAACGGGTAGTAAGACGTGGTGTTAAATATTATTAAATATATTATTTATCATCCAAAAATGAATTAGTGTGAACATGAGTATAACTAGGAGAAGTATTAAGATTGAGTTTGTACCAGACTTTCAGCCGATATATTTTTAGTCCAAATACAATATTCCTTTCTATATATCATGTTCAAGAGCATTCATAATTTTATCTTTAGATACTGACCAAAAGACCTCAAAATATATTTGTTAAAGCCCTGTAAGCCTCAAAATTGTTTACTCATGCTGTGCAAAAACCGGTGGGCTGGTCCCCATTTATTTGATCTTTTATAATAGTTGAGAATAGTTGAGAATTGAACCCAGGAACTCCAGTACCATAAGTCTGACACCTTACCCCTGGGATACCAGGTCACCAACACATATTAAGAGTAAATAGGCCTACGTCATTTAATACTCTTTCTTTTATCCATAACTATATGAATTAAGTACTTACTTACTGTAATATAGGCCTATATCTAGTTAATAATTTATGTCCATTTTAATTTACATACAAATGTTAAAATCCATTTACTACGAAGTTATGATCGTTTAATTCTAACAATTGGAGTCGTGGCGTTTTGAAATTGGCGCACAATTCTCGGCTCATTGGTTGATACCAAGCTACTTAAACAGGTCAACTACAAAAGCACGCCTCATCTTTAAAAATTTATGAATATTCAAAATCTAGTAATTATTAAGCTACCCTTGATTTGGGAGATATTGTAAAATAAAAATAAAAATAAAACCCAAACACTATCTAAATATCAAGTTTGAACAAAATCTATCAAACCATTTCGGCTGTGGCCATAGAAACAGAAAGACAAACCAAATTTTAAGTCCAACATTTGGTTTTTTTGTTTGGGGGCACATAAAACGCCAAGTTTCATTATAACATTCAAGTAAAAAAAATTACTATTACAATATGCCTTTTTTTGTCTATATGAAAGAGTAATAAATGCTAATATTTATTTACTTCATAAATATATTTAATCACTTTGTTAAGGGAAATCAATTTACAACATTTTGTGATCGTGACAAACCATATTTGCGAAGTGGATGAATTCAGTACTATTTTATTGCATAGTTTCAAGGTAAGTATAATACTATGTGTATAACAGGAATGTAAAGTGAGGCGTGTTGACTAAAAAAATACTAAAGTTAAGGTGAATTTAAGCACCTTACAAATACTAGTAGTCAAGCCAAAAGGGTGTACTTTGGAGACAGTATTTATTGCAACACTTATTTTGCGAAACCTTAGTACCTTTGTGTGTGCTACCATTTAACCGCTATCTCAGCTACAGATCCCACAATTGTGGGAACATTATTCTCTGATAAGTGATAAAGGTTCTGAGAGTATTAATTGCTTTCTTACATTTTCACGTGCCACTATCAATTAGAATTAATTAATTTCATTCTAAAGTTTGTTATCAACTTTTCAGAACTTCAATAAAGTAACATCTTCAAATTGCTGTGATTGATTTTTTCCCAAATCCCGATTGAGTTATACAATTACGATTATGATAAAACTTACTTTGATGGCCTCACGGTCTAAGGCGTCGCTTTCGTGTTAGACTAGACTGCCAATTACAGGGAGACGGAGTTCAAATCCCGATCGAGTTAGCTGAGGGTGGTTTTTCCTAAATAGTTTTCCACACTCACTCCATGCAAATGCTGATACACTTTCTCTAAATTCAACATTACTCGTCTCTAAATAATTAGCGTGGTTAGTAAATATGCTCTAAACTGAACAGGTAGTAAGACGCTGTGCTAATTTTTTTTCAAGTGGTGGTAAAATTTGTATATACAAATTAATATTATTATTATTATTAGCACCGCGTCTTACTATCCGTTCGGGTTATACGCACTTACGCTAATGTGTAATGGTAGGGTGATTGTGAGATGAAATGGAGGACCTACAGTTTAACGTGGAATCCGAACCACGGTGGAGACCTGGCATTCCTCACATTCACAAGATGTCTTGTCAGAAGTGAAGGAAGGGTTTGGTAATCAGATAAATCTTTGCCGGGACCGAGGATTGAACCCCGGCCGCCAGCATAGGAGTCTGACACCTTACCCCTAGACCGCCAGGTCACCCAATTAATATTAATTGTACGCGAGGTGAATCTTACTCCCCGTTCGTGTTATTCTCCTATTAATACCAATTTGGTAGAAACGTTGTCTAGAGGGAAAATCACCATTGATATACCCAAACAGTATTTGAACCTAAGTCTCCCTGTCATCAAATCAGAAGAGATGGACACCATTGTAAGTGTTCCCAAATATTCGGGTCTTGGCCGAATTATTTTAAATTGATTCTTAGAATGGCAATAGCTTGTAACCTACTATAGAAGCTAATTATAATTCGAAGTAATATACATGATATAAAAAATGCAGTGCCTAGATTAATAACAAAGATTGTCTCCAAACATAACAATGATGAAGCATTTATTTTAAATAATTACCCTTAATCACTCCGATAACCTAATAAACTAATTATTTATATCTTGATATACAGTTTGTTCTAATTACAGTGTCTAGATACTTGTTCAAAGTAAATGTGTATTATTTTAAAACATTCAGAAAATGTTGAAGGGAGACACATCCATAAGTATACCAATATGATAATAATAAATAATTCTATATCATGTGGAATACGTAATGAACAATTGCGTGCATATGGCAAGTATTTGATAGTAAATTTATTATTATTATTATTAGCACCGCGTATTACTACCTGTTCGGTCTATACGCACTTACGCTAATGTGTGATGGTAGGGTGATTGTGAGATGAAATGGAGGACCTACATTTTAACGTGGGATCCGAACCACAGTGGAGGCCTGGCATTCCCCACATTCACAAGATGTCTTGTCAGAGGTGAAGGAAGGGTTTGGTAATCAGATAAATCTGTGCCGGGACCGAAGATTGAACCCCGGCCGCCAGTATGGAAGTCTGACACCTTACCCCTAGACCACCAGGTCACCCAATAAATTAATTATATGTGCTAAAAGGAAATGTTGGTTAGCTCCATTACATAAATTTTAATCTGTGTTTACCGAAAATTAATAATACTGTATTTACAATTTATAGTATCAAATAAATTAACAAACTATTTAATTTATAATGGGTATTATTTTTACTTATAAACCCTGCAGTTAAAGAACAAACATTTATCATTACTAAATATATATATTTTAGGATGAATCAAATAAAAAAAAATATATAATATTTTATAAGGTTTTCATTTAAACTTGTTATTTCGTTTCTTTAATCAATTTATTTACCAAAATAAAATATGTTTCGAAAGAGCGAGGTGGACGCGAAAAAATTCAAGTGGTATTTGCCCCATCAAATGACTACTACGACTATGATTAACAATAGTAAATATAATATAAATACAGTAGAAAGCCGTTAGACCGAACCCCGGTAGTCCGAAATTCCGAATAATCCGAACACACTTTTCGGAAAACGGAGAAAAAAAAATAAAGTCAAATTACATATATTTATTGGTTAACAAGCTCAAAGTTAAAAGATAATTTTTAAGAAACAGTGATATCTGATAATAAATGCTTGATATTTTACATGGTGTAGTCCTGTAAACCTGTAACTAAAAATAATTGCGGTACATATTACGTGTTAGACATAATTGAAATAAATGACAAATCTGATTAAATGCATTCAACTGTAATTTAAAATTCGTGACAATACTGTATCCCTATATTCTCCCTCTTAGAATTCTGGCTAATCCAACCGAGCTTCAAATGCAGTTAGATCGGATTAACAAGATTACACTGTAATATTAAAATTATTATTTTTCATTTATCTATGCCTGATGACACTATGAAAAGAAATATATTACGTTTAAAATAAACGTGTATGAGGGTAACTGAGCATATATCTTGAAGTAAGGGTCTTCTAGAAAGGTTTTGTGGGGGTAGGGGAGAGCGGGGTGTTTTGGGGGCTCAAACTACTTCTTCCACACTCATCTCAAAAGTATTGTTTCAATTCCTGTTCAATACTTAGTCTAGTATTAGATATGAGTCTTGTAAAATGTACAACACCAACAAACCCAATTTGTTTAAAATAACCTTAAATTGTTACAAAAGAGATTTAATGTGTTTCTTTTAAATATTTGTCATTTCCTATCGGATGAATTTACCACAAGCCACCACCTGAAGAAATCTACCATCCTCACCCTTATTGACGTATCATCGTTCCTAAACTACTCACTTAATTGTTCTGTTATCCATTAGAAAACCTAGACATATTTTCAATCAAGATTTATCGATATCTACTGTATACTCTACTCTTGAAATTTAAATAGCTAGACCAAACATGATCCTACTCAAGTAAAACCAGTGTACCTGTTTGTCCGTAAGCCTGGCCGCATGTCATGTTTAGTTAGTCCTGGTAAATCTTGGAATGAATCTGACCAGCAGCTGTCACACACTTCTTGACCACAGTCCACCCCGATGTCACACTATCGGCTGAGTGAGGAACGAGTCCGACCAAAGCTAACTAGACACTGATAATAATACTACCTCCTCCAGGGAGTAGAGGGGAAACCTCTGTGAGGGGGAGGAGGGTGATACAGTAGTCTACTTACCAGTGGCGTTTAGACCCCTCTGGACGTGACAAAGGACAAACGGCAAAAACGCGCCAACTCCCAAGTTCTGTCGGGGCGTTTCTTCACTACTGGTGGTCACGCCGTTTGAGAGTCACCTCGGGAGAAAGTTGGTTTGAAATGGGCCTCAATTGATAGAGCATCTTGTAAGCCGGGGGTTCCCAAACTTTTTTTTGGCTGAAGGAGCACTTAGACCAAAAAAAACATACATGCAGGAATCCTCTAAAGAAGTTTTACACTAATATTATGAACGTTCAATAAAGACAGTTATATTTTGCAAGTATAAAACAAACGGAAAACCCGTATTCTTGTTGAGCCTTTGGTAAATGTATTTTATTCAGATTTGAAAAAAAAAATGGCAATCGTAGCTACTGATGTTATTTAAAGTTTGAAAAACAAATAACATTCTAAAGTGCCTCAGTAAGACTGAGATAGCTATGATGGAGCCCAGTTCGTAAAACGTTGGTGTAAGCCACTTCATTTTATTTATCTTAAGTGCATGCACTTTTTATTGCACTGCGTCTTACGACCCATTCATGTTATACGCTTATCTACTAATTGCGCTAATAGCTTAGGTATTAAAAAAGTTATATTTAGAGGAAGTATACCCGCATTTGTATGGAGGGAGAGTGGAAAGTCATTTTGAAACAAACAACAACTGGAAACTAGATCTCCTTGTTATCGGCAGTCTAGTCTAACACGAAAGTAGCGCGTTAGACCACGCGGTCACTGAAGCGGCCTACACGCGCGACTAATGAGCTAAGAGTTCAGGCAAGAATTAACATTTTTAAATTTGGTTTGTTCTCATTTAAAAATTTAAAAATTGATAGAATGGGGACTGGTCGTTTTGGTGCTACTAATATTAATGTAGATAAGTTTCTATTAGTCAGGACACTGATAGGTAGCCCCGTTATAAAATAATAATAATTATTTAATGCCAATCTGCTGATCATTAGTGAGTCATGTATCTTTCTTTTTCCTCTTAAATCAACAACCCGAAGTTTGGTTTGATGTGATTACCATCCGAAGCTGGGTTTGCATTCAGACCTTCAGCTGCTTAGTACTGCCTGCATCATCTGGTAGAAATCCAATTTATTAAAGTGGCTCAGCACGTGTGGTGGTTTTCCGTTGCCTTCCATACTGAATTTCTATGAGCGAACTTAAAAGGGCCTACCAATTTTACTAGTGAAAGTATTTCCACATACCTTCCAGGGTTATTTTACACGCCACAACCGACATGGGGACCAACGGCGTCACTTCCCCTCCGAAGGAAGTTGTGCTACATATTTTTATCGCTTAATAAAAATCCGTCAACCTCGGCTGAGTTTGAACCAGCGAACATCAAGTCCTGAGGCGAGCACTTTACCCCCAACACAACCGGGGTTGATGAATCTCATCTAAGGGAACATAATTATGAATATGAACTCTAAGAAAATTTTCAATAACTTGTATAAAGGAATATAAACCTGATTTTTCCACATTTATTTAACGCCACATCTTACCACCGGTTCGTATTATAAGCATATGTACTAATTATGATAAGGTGTTTGGGAACAGGAAGTTTGAATTTAGAGAAAGTTTACCCGCACCTGTGTGGAGGTATAGTGTAAAACCATTTAGGAAATAATAAATACCCTCAGTACATCTAAACAAGATTCAAACTTGATCTCTCCGTCATTGGCAGTCCCACATTAACGAATAATATTCTATATACAGTCAAACGTTAGTAAACACGCCACCTTCTCCTGTTTGGTAAGATGAGATAGTGACGTACAACCAGTACAGATTCATTTAGATAGGAAATAACATTTTTGATAGCTATAAAAGTTATTCAAACAATATACAGTAGTTAGACTTACAGTCACGTGATCTTCAGCTGTTACTTTGATTAGATATCAATACCCATAAAATAATACCAGTCATACATGTAGTAAAAATATCTACTATATGCTGAACACAAAAATATGTTTGTATTTTCTAAAAGTTTCTTCCTACCAGAATAAACTATGACCTGCTTTGGTGGCCGCATGGTTTACGGTATCACGCTTGTAATAGACTAGACTATAGAATGTAGGGAGATTGCGGCTTGATCCCGGTCGGGTGCATAGGGTTTTATCCTAAATAGTTTTTCCACGCAAATACGGGTGCATTTCCTCTAAATAAGCCTTCCTAATACCTAGATCATTAGTGTAATTAGTACATAGGTGTATAACCTGAACAGGTAGTGAGATGTGGAGCTAGGAAAAAACATATTAAAAATTCATAATATAAATATGTTATTCTTTAATACTCCTCGTAAACATAAGATTTAATACAATCACTCGTCCTCCATGCCCAAGGGGTAGGGCTGGTATCTAATTGTATAACTCTAAGGCATAGGTCCAAAACTGTGGGTCGCAACCCCTCTGGGGATCGCGGCAAACCTTGACAAACGCGAGTAGAGTAAATACTTACTTTCAAGGCCGTAGCCAACCAATAATTTCAAGGGGGTGTTTGGTGGCCAAATACCCCAATTGCTGGATGCTAGAAAAGATTATAAATGATAAACAGTTCTATAAGCTAACTGAAGTGTTCTTTATGGCAACATAACCGCGTAAATGCCAAAGGATAGGAAAAATTATAAATATTAAACACCTATAGGAGCTCTCTAAAGGTTTTTTTTTATGGCTACATAGCTCAATAACTGCCGGAGGCTGGGAAAACCTATATATTTAAAAACCTATAGAAGTTATCTAAAGTGTATTTATATTAACTTAACCCCCTAACTGCTGAAGGCAAGGAAACATTCTAAATATTAAACACCTCAAAAGGCTATCTGAAGTGTTTTTTTATGGCAACATAACCCCCTAACTGCTGAAGGCTAGAATAAATTCTAAATATTAAACACCTCTCTAAGCTATCTGAAGTGCTTTTTATGTTAGGCTTAAGACAACCCCCTAGTTTGTAATTGTACCTTAATTTTGATATTGTTTGAACCATAAATAAATGTATATATATTTTGTTCATTAAATTTTAGGTTGGGTGTGGGGGAGGTGGGGTTGAACGCCCCCCCAAAAAAACCTGACTACGGCCTTGCGTACTATAGAAGTTTTGACATTATTATAGAACACCTTGCATTCTTAATTTGTTTAACATATTGCATGAATAAATAATCTCTTCCGACACGATTACACGAGCAAAATTTGAAATATCATTCGTCTGATTAACTAATGGTTTCCATTGTTTATCTGTGTATATTAAGTTTGTAAATTATATATAAAAAAATAATGTAATAAATACTGAATGAACTAATTTTCGTGCAATAAATTTATGATCATTATTTCTTCTTTTTTTTTCGTTAGATCCAAAACTGCTCAAAAACAGACACTAGAGAATAAAGTAAATGCTGCGGTATCACGCACATACTTTCTTTCTCTCTTTTATCTTACTTAATGTAGAGAGACATTTTCTGCAAACCAAAAATTTGTGAAAAAAAATAATATAGATTGCTATAAAAACAGCTCACTACATTTTTACAGAAACATTGAAAAAAAAGAGGATCATCTCCGTTCTCCAAAGAGCATAGCAATCAGTTTAATTTTTAAAGGAGATCAATAAAAATATATATTCGTGTATAGCTCAGAAGTTGTAGTTTTTATAAATGTATATTCCAAATAAAAGATTTTATTTTGAATAATATAACAACTTACAATGGTAAGTTAGTTCGTTTCACAACTAGTTGCGGAGATATGGTCAACATTGGAAAATTCCGCTTATTTAAAGTGGCCTCAAAGTCATTTTCATGTAAAAATGAGAGTAGATATTTTATTTGTGATGTTGAAAACTATCTATATACAAAATATAATCAAAATATTTAGGGTGGATTTTAAGAAAATATATTTTTTTTCTTTTTTGCCCTTCATTAAACTATCTTTAATTTTAGGGTTAAATAGTTAACTACAAAAACCCCTTGGGGCGAATCTTATGAAAACCCTAAATACCAATCTTCAGCCCAAACGGTAAAATGATTTAGGCTCTAGTCTGAGAAACAGACAGACGGCATTGAGAAAAATCCTTTTGGGTGTCAGGGGTAAAGAATGAGACATCGATATTCATTAAAATCTCAAGTTCGAGTTTTTTTTAAGGATAACAATACTTTTCTCTAAAGTGGATCTAGAAAAAGCAAAGAATAAAAAAACAACTAAATCATCACTAACCGGTATGGGTGGAAATTCAGCATTTTGATTCGAAAGGGGGGAGTGGGGAGACCAAGTTTATCCTGGGGAGGTCCCCTTTGGCGAATCTTATCTAGTATTATTACCGGATTGACACGAATGCATATCCGGGGTTCCCAGATATGAGCCTATAGGGTCACCCCCCCTCCCTACCAGTGAATAATTACGAGCCACGGGTCTAGTTAGCATATGAAAACTTAATATTCACATACATCCACAAAAATTATTATCACCTACGGACAAGATGAGAAATTTGTTAGAGTAAAAAAAATGCTTGTCAACTTAAATTATTACTTTTTAGCTGTCCTCTAAACTTTAGGGAGAAGGGCAATGCCCCCCTTACCTTACCCGCTACCCCAAATTTCACCTATACTGCCCGGGGTCTTTAATAATCTTATCTTATGGAAAGTGGTCACGTATAAAAAACAGTTTAGGAAACTGTTGTCAAAGAGACCGTGGATGAATCCCTGCGATTGAATATTAAATAACTAAATATCTGGATGTGAGTTACCCACCTCGGTGGCGTAGTTGGCTAACGCGTTAGTCGTGTTGAGCTCGACTGCTGAGGACGGGGAGATTGAGGTTCGAATCTCGGTCGGGTGAACGGGGGGTGGTTTTTCCTAAATGGTTTCCCACTTTCCCTCCACGCAAATGCGGGTTCACTTCCTCTAATTCAACCTTACAAATTCCTAATCCATTAGCGTAATTAGTACTTAAAGCGTGTAACCCGAACGGGTAGTATAACGCGGTGTTAAATAATAATAATAATAGTAAAATGGATGTGAGTTAGTTTGTCTAACTAGATACTAAACACTCTTAGTGACGTGAGGGTCAAGTGATCAGTTTTAAATGTGTTTCCACACGTTATGTTAGTGTGTAAGTCGTGTACTTATACAAATATATGTCTAGAAAGTTCACGTTTGAGAACAACAAATTAATGTTGTATGTGCTGAAAATTGGTCTTGTTAAAATATAGGTAATGCTCATTAATATTGAAAACATTTAGTGCATTATTGTAATTTTATTATGATATTTAACTTTCAATTTATAAACACATATTTATGTATTAAATACACGTCTTACAAACAGACTTAACCAATACATTAACGCCTAGTTCTATACACCCACCTTGTGCACTAATTGGGCAGCTGAATGAAACTTTATACAAATAGTAAATAGATTACCCTGTACTTGAAGGGCGTGGAACAGTAATGTGCTATGTCACAACAATAGTAAATTTATAAAATTATTATGAAAATTCTGTGTCTCTCAACTTAGGGCAAAAAAAAAAAATTTAATCCCATAAACCATTGTAATTATTTTAGCACCGCGTCTTACTACTCGTGCGGGAAATGCAAATACGTACTAACAGCGATAATATGTTAGGGAAGAAGGTTGAATTTAGAAGAAATGTATCCTTATTTTCGTACAGGTATGGCATAAAACAAAACGCCTCAATTCACCCTACCGGGATTCGATCCACGAGCTTCCCGAGAATGAAGACTCAGGCTATTGCGAGAGTGAAGAGATTAGATGGCCACCGAAGCGAGTCTTCTAAAATATTGTATTTTAAATCTTGGACCAGAATCACAATTTAGTGCCATAGAATTTCATTGCATCATACCATTAAATGGTTTTCGACTCTCATAACCACTTATCCACGTGGACTAACCATATGTTTACAATATGAAGGGGGAAAGGAGGGAGGTCACATCACATAATTTTTTTGGGATGGCAACTTTTACACCTTAAGCCCCATAAAAAACCAACCAATTTTTTTTAAATATTTAAATGTGACATAGATCTGTGTTAACCATATTATTAAAGTTCACTATAAAGGTTTCAGGATTGTTTAACAGATGGCAGCACTAAATCAATTTGAGTTAAAACTGGACCTTCCCCATTTTCCCCTGTACCCTTCATACACTGTTGTATACCCGCTCTTCTGCCATGGTCAAGAGCGCTGAGGCACTCCACTACACAAGTCGACCAGGCATCTCTCAGATACTCCAACTCAAATAAAACCCCTTGAAATTGAGAGGGGATACGAATGTATCAAAAGTTGAGGTTAAGTGCGTGTCCAAGGTGTTCCAGGCTTCCACCGTGGTTCGGATTCCGCGTTAAACTGTAGGTCCTCCATTTCATCTCACAATCACCCTACCATTACACATTAGCGTAAATGCGTATAACCCGAATGGGTAGTAAGACACGGTGCTAATAATAGTAATAATAATCCAAGGCGTTAATTACCACCATATAAATGTTTTATAAATGTACGCGCCGCGTAGCTGGCGGGCGCATACTTTCCCTCCCTTCTCCCCAGGCCATGGTCGACAGACAGGCTCCGGCCGCATGAACTGTACATTGTCCTGTCAGGAGACTCTAATTACAGGGCCCCCTTGGGCCTTCCCCTCATGCTCCACGTCTTACTACCCATTCGAATAACTAACCTAGGTACACTATTGTGTGTAAGGATGAGGAAGATTCGGCTCACTTTTCAAAGTAAGAGGTAAACTGGGGTGGTTTTTCTTAAATGGTTTTATACTCTCCCTACACGCAAATGAGGATTCACTTCCTCTCTATTCAACTTTCACAATTCCTAACCCATTAGCATAATTAGTACTTAAGCGTATAACCCGAACGGGTAGTGAGACGCGATGCCAAGTATATATTCAAAGGTAGATCACAATACAATAATTACAAACATTTTGCAAACATTTACTATCGCTATTTTTGATAGATATTGACAATATATAGTCCGACACTTTAGCTCAGTTGGTAACGTTTCTACCCACTGAGCTAAGGGTCCCGGGCTCGATTCCTCGAATGGTTTACATATTTATAATTGGTGGAATGTGGGTTTCCCCTTTCACAAGGATAGATTAACGGTAGGGGGTTGGACGTTGTGTCTGTTTTATATTTAATATAGTGTTTGGATGGCCAGACTGGGCGAGCGAGCGAGCTAGTGACTAGAATATAAAATAGAACACATTGGTTGTAATGAGAGGTGGCCAGACTGGAGCGAGCGACTGAGCGCGCGCGCTCGAGCCGGAACAGTCTAGTTTACAGGCGCTAGGCAATAATATCTTATGTTGGTTCATTGCGCGCTAGGAAAACTTCTGAATGCCATTTTTATTGCTATCGATAGGTTTGGCACACTTGCTACTAACGGCCTAAGTTAATTGGTAAGATCATAAACCATACCTAAATGTGTAGAACTGATATGTTAAATACTTAAATATTATAATCAAAGTAAGCCTTCACAAATAAGAATCACCATTAGTGTGGAGAAAGGATGAGAAAAACCCACAACAATAAATCACTTGTCAAAAACCACCCTCAATTCACTGAGCCAAGATTCGAACCTTTGTCTCCTCGTCAACAACTACCGAGAGCTATCTGCTAATCACGTGCTCACTCGCACGCTTGTCAGTCTGGCCAAGCCCTTATGAAAAGTGACGGCTGAATATCACATGACATAACTTAAGAGTAAATGATAGTAGATCTAGTAACTTTTCTAACTGTCACGTCTTCTTACTGTAAAATTTAGAGGAAATGTATCCAAGCTTACGAAGTAGGAGTATGGGAAAGCACATAAATGGAACGGTGCACCGAACATACTTTTTCTATATTTTATCTTAAAATAGAGACATTTACTTAAAACTAGTAAGATTTGTGAAACTAAATCAGATATAAATATATATTGTCACAGAAAAACTTCACCGAATAGAATACATGAAATAATATAAACTATTAGAGAAACACGGAGAAAAAAATCAACATCGCTATCCACCAAAAAGCATCCCAGACAATATTGGTTTTATTAAAATATATGTTAAAATAAATAATTTTTATTTTTAATAGTACTATAGCTTTACAATTATAATATATTAGGTATTTCAAATAATTGCGGAGATACGATCAAAAATTGGAAATTTCTGCATATGGGAACTACCCAAAAATTCATTTTCACGGGAAAATTAGAATTGAAATTTTGTTTATGGTGTTGAACACTGCATAGATACAAAATTTAGTCAAAATCTTTATAGAGGATTTTTTGCTCTTTGTAAACTATCCTTAATTTACTTTTTGCTCTTTGTAAACTATCCTTAATTTACTTTTTGCTCTTTGTAAGCTACCCTTAATTTTAAGGATATATATATCTAATTTCATAAATGATCCAACACCTTAGCTCAGTCGGTAGCGTGTCTGCCCACTGAGTTAAGGGTACCCGGCTAGATTTCCGGCATGGCCGAAACATTAATCGGTGGTGAAATATGGGTTTACCCTTCACCATTAATAAATTAACGGCCGAGGACAGGATGTTGTGTCTGTCTTATTCTTAAGTTAGAGCAGGGCCTTCCAAACTTTTTATTATGTGGGCCATATAATATATTTTACACATTTTTGCGGGCCAAAGTAACGTTCACCTGTTCTTCAAGTAGCATTATTTTTGCCCTGAATGCCTTGACATCTTAAAATATATCACAAATTAAATTTGTTTCAACATGAAAATTTAGATTCAAGTCATATGGCCAGTCACGTCTGTAAAAAAAAATCATCATTCCAAGGCCAGTCAGTGTTTGATAAAAGTGATTAACGTTGATTCTTCTATATCTAAGAAATGAATCAATTTAAATGTACTAAATTATATTTATAATAATTAGTCAATATTATTACCTTTAAGAAAATTAGGTAACAGCTTTCGGAACTTTCCGTTGATAACCCTCTGCCGGGGAGACTTGGAACTACCTAAAAATCATCACAGTCAATCCATTCTGTTGTCGGTATAAGAAATGGTGTCTGCGACTGAAAATGAGGGTTTGCGATTCCGACAACACTCTGGCTTGGTGTCACGGGGGGAAGCACACGTGTGGACAGGAACTGAACATGTCAAATATACTGTTTGGTTAGTAAATAATGGAGAGAAACAATTAATTTGTTTTTTGATAAAATCTTGGAACGGGCCGCGTATAATCTTGTGGCGGGCTGGATGTAGCCCGCGGGCCGTAGTTTGGAAATCCCTGAGTTAGAGTATAAAGTATTTGAATCTACGACAGGACTAGCAGGACTAGTGGAGAATATACGGCTTGAATAAAGAACTTACCTAAGTCACAGGCTGGAACCAGTATTATTATTATTATTGCGTCTTACTACCCGTTCGGGTTATACACACTTACGCTAATGTGCAATGGTAGGGTGATTGTGAGAGGAAAAGGAAGACTTACAGTTTAACGTGGGATCCGAACCACGGTGGAGGCCTGGCATTCCTCACATTCACAAGCTGTGATTAATACACGTCTTGTCAGAGGTGAAGGAAGGGTTTGGCAATCATATACATTTGTGCCGGGACCGAGGATTGAACCCTGGACCCCAGCACAGAATTTTGGAACCAGTACTATAGATAGATGTAAAACTCTAATTTCATAAACTCTTCAGGGGAACTTTATAAAAAGCCTCGATAGCCAAGTTTAAGCCTGATCGGTAAAATGTTTTAGGCCTTAGTCCGAGATACAGACATACATACGGCATTGTGAAAACCACTTTATCGGTTTCAGGGGCCATGAAACGTTGACATTTAACAAATGATTGTAGGTTACCTGGCGGTCTAGGGGTAAGGTGTCAGACTTCTGTGCTGGCAGCCGGGGTTCAATCCCCGGTCCCGGCACAGATTTATCTGATTAACTGATTACCAAACCCTTCCTTCACCTCTGACAAGACATCTTGTGAATGTGGGGAATGCCGGGTCTCCACCGTGGTTCGGATTCCACTTTAAGCTGTAGGTCCTCCATTTCATCTCACAATCACCCTACAATTACACATTAGCGTAAGTGCGTATAACCCGAACGGGTACTAAGACGCGGTGCTAATAATAATAATAATAATAATAATGATAACAATAACAAAAGATTGCGTTCAATTTTTTTTATGATCGCAATACTTCTCTATCCGAGGGGTCGAGTAAAAAGTAAAACAATCTTTGGGTCAAGTGCTTGACTCATGACCCAGCTGAGGTTGACGGTTTTTTATTGAGCGATTAAATTCCGTAGCACAACTTCCTTCGGAGGTTAAGTAAAGCCGTCGGTCCCATGTCGATCGTGTCTTTAATCACACTTATAGTTTAGGGATTAGAAGTGTTTTATTAATAGGAAGTGCACCTGCATTCGCGTGAAAGGAGATTTGAAAACCATTTAGGAAAAAACACACTCAGTACACCGGACCGAGACCAAACCCCGATCTCCCCGTCATCATCAGTCTAGTCTACAGTAAGAGCAGGTTAGACCATGCAGCCACCTAAGCAAGTATTATTAATATTACGACAATAATAGTAACTATATTAAAATAATAGGTCTGATAGGAAGGTAGTTTTAGAGGAAGTGTACCCGCATTAAGGTGGATAGAGGTTGGCAAAACCACACTAATAAATTACTCTTGAAAAACTGACCTACAGTGTACCAGGCACAGAATTGAACCTTGACCTCCGCAGTCAATGGAAATATAGCCTATATGAGGGTATGATATCTTAAACGTGTCCATTGGTCGTAAAACCGCTACAGAAACAACCCCCCCCCCCACATATAAATATAATTTGTGTCCGCCGAGGAAGGATATGAAGCATAGTTTGAATATTTCATATTCAAGCTTCAAAAGAAAACCCAACAGTGGTCTCAGTACTACACTTTGAGAAACATTGGACAAAAGGTTGGACTCCTCTCTAGCGCTCTCGGTCACGGCCAGCCTTGATGACAGAAAGACTTCTCGCGGGAACACGAACACGTCCCATGCACGCTTGTTGTCCCGGTGTTTTCTAGTGTAGTTCCACCTTATTATAATATGTGTAAAGCACGTGTGTTATGCTTGTTAGCTCAGTGTACTTGTCAGGTAGAGGGCGATCTTTCTCAAAGATGGCGCTGGTGCACGGCTCTCTACTAAAGATGACGCGAGTAAAGGCCAGTGTTTTTTGAAATTTTTAGGGCTAGACTTTTTTTTATATAATAAATAAAATATTGCTTCAATAGAAACATAGAGTTTAATTTTCTACACAGGGTGATATCAATATTTGTTGAATTTATATCATGAGCATTGCGGCATTAGGTGAGACATTTTTTTTTAATGAAGAGAAAAAGTTGTTAAATTCCAGGACACTGTTGACAGATATTCAAGAAATTTTGATGTCACCATGTGAAGAAAATTAAACTACATGGTTTGTACTGGAGCAATATTTTATTTGTCTTGGTAAAAAAAAAGTTTTGCCTTAAAAACTGCAAAAAAACTACAACTGTCTTTTCCTCATGTGCCCTTCCGTCCCACCCTAAGTCGGGTTCATGTCCACACACAAAAAAGTATGTGTCAAAAAGTATTAAATTAATGTTTGTCTTACGACATTGGTACATATTCATGATATTGTCGGATGAGCTATAGTAGTTTCTTGAGGTGACCTGCTTGGGATTCATTTGCTTATTATTATTATTATTATCACCGCGTCTTACTACCCGTTCGGGTTATACGCACTTACGCTAATGTGTAATGGTAGGGTGATTGTGAGATGAAATGGAGGACCTACAGTTTAACGTGGAATCCGAACCACGGTGGAGGCCTGGCATTCCCCACATTCACAAGATGTCTTGTCAGAGGTGAAGGAAGGGTTTGGTAATCAGATAAATCTGTGCCGGGACCGAGGATTGAACCCCGGCCGCCAGCACAGAAGTCCGACACCTTACCCCTAGACCACCAGGTCACCGACCATTTGCTTGTTCTCCCCGTGTGAGTTTTTATTTTATTTAGCACAGCGTCATACTACCCGTTCGGGTTATACTCATAAGCACTAATCACGCCAATGAATTAGGAATTGGGAGGTTGAATTTAGAGGAAGTGAAGCCGCATCTGCGAGGAGGTAAGGTGGAAAACTATTTAATATAAAACCACCCCAATTCACCTGCCCGAGATTCGAACTTCGATCACCCCGTTTTAGGCAGTTCAGCTCGACATGAAACTCGCACGTGAGCCAACTACACCACCGAGGCGGGTAAGTGTAAGTGTTAAGTCATTGTTGTCTATTACTACAGTATGATATTAATAGGAAGCCCGTTATTTGAAAACTGGAAACTCATGTTATCACAATCGTGAGTAAAAATATTACATTTTGTATTTATATTCTTTGTCCGTTTGATTAATAATACTGTATAAAGACAAATTACGTAGTAATCTATAGGTAGATGTTATTTTAAGCTTTTGATAACATTTTAATCAATAAATCATGTTTCTAGAATGCCAAATGTTAGTGACTTTTAATAAATGTTGATGGCTGAACGTGAGCTAACTATAAAAATCAGGGTTTATATTGCACTCCCCTAACACTACGCCTCAGCGTAGTTCCTCTTGGTGTGCTCTATTTAATAATCTTGAGTAGAAAGATATAGAGAAATAATTAGAATAAAAGATACATACAGGAATAATTAAAGAAAGAAAAAGTAGATACAACACTAAAAGGATAAAATAAACAAATTTGGAAGTAAAGTATAAACAAAAAAATAATGGAAAGGAAGATTTAGAAGGTATCTTACGAACAGTTTGATTTGTTTTGTTTATTTGGTCAAGCATCACTCTAAAATGGTATGCATTTTATTTAAATTAATCTAATCAATAGGCATGCAAGTATTTGATTTAATTATAATTATGTTATAATTTTCATACTAAAATTATATTAATTTATAATTTAACAATGCTTAGCAGGAGGTTATACTTCTGACATTTATGATTGGCTAAACTAATCAATTTTCGAGTATTAATTGGAGAGTTCGAAGATAACTTAACGTGAATAATTGTCCTACACATGACGTTTTTTTTTAGCACCAACTCTTACTACCTATTCCGATTATACGCATATATTCTAATTACGCTAATGAGTTATGGATGAGGAAGGTTGAATTAGATGAAGTGGACTCGCATTTGCGTGGAGAACCATTTAGGGAAAACAACCCTGCTGGGATTTGAACTACAATCTCTCTGTTATTGGGGGTCTAATCTATTACGAGAGTGACGTCTTAGACCACGTGTCTTATTCTTATTTTTCTGAGTGTGAACCAAGCTTTAGTAGTGACTACTGACAATGCTCACCTCTCTTACAAGCCCGTGAGTCTTTGAGAGAAGTGACGTCAGACACCGCGAGTTGAATTACCGATTACTACTGGCTCTTGTTATTTCTAAAACGGATGACTAGTCTCATCAACAAAACTACAAGTCCTTATAAGAACCTCAACCGGTGAATGTATATATTTAACTGGATCGTTTAGAATGATTTAACGAAAATCTAAACTTTTGACTGTGAGCATAGAAACAAAGGTATAAGCCTCGCCTGGACTTGTTTTGTAATTGACGGGAAAATCAAGGTTCAAGGTTCGGATCCTGGTCTGTTGTACTTGGGTATTATTTCCTAAAGGTTTCAGTCTCCTTCTCTAAATTCTACAGTTCTCATCCTTACCACGATCAGTGCAAATAAGCGGACAGCACGGGTGAGTATTACAACGTGGTGGACTCAATGGTGAGGCTGCTCACCGTGTGATTTCTAAGCCTTTTTCTATTTACCTACATTTCAACCTTTATTTATTTTTAGTGCTTTTAATTAGCAAGATTAGATCAGTCGGTAGCAGATTTGTTCTTATCATTTAAAGCCAAGCTTGCCAAACTTTCGTTAATCGCGTCTTTAGGCATAGGCGTCGATAGTTATTGATTACTGGGTGGGAGGGTAGAAGGGGAGAATATATAACGAACCTATTTTCACTTTAAATTAGAAAATAAAAATTATGTTATTACAAATAAATAACAATTAATACAATAATGAAATTAATTATATAAATATAATATACGCATGGCTCTAAACATGGATTATCAATTTTCTTAATAAAGCCATTCACGGCTTCTTTTACAATCATTATTAAGAGTTTCCCATTTTATCAGATTATTTATTTATAGGGGAAGTGGGGCTGTTCCTGTCCCACCTTTTAACGAAGACCATAACTATAGGAACCATGACCTAACTAACGCAAGCTTTCAAGATCTTTACAAAATAAAATGTGCACATACTATTTTTTGAAGTATAAACGTAATCTTCAAATTTTAATAAAGTCTTTGTGGTAAGCTAGACAAAGCAGTGAAAGAGTATAAAAGGGTTTATAAATGTCCATGACATTATGTCAAAATCTGGGCTGATATTTTTTATCGGACTTACTAACATCAACATAATATTTAATGACTAATACGGTTAAATGGTGAGTCGCGTAGTCCCTGAAATCCTCTGCGTATGTCCGACAGATGTCAAGTTAGACTCATTTCAAATCAAGTCAACTTTTAATATATATATTATTATTAAAATAACACTAATAATGTAGTAACAGTTTTATGAATGTCAACTTTGTCTATGAAAATTAAGAAATACTTGTGGAACCAAGTCTGTAGACTTAGGATAATTAGCGTGTCAATATTATACTATTTGATTTATTCCACTTTTTAATTTCTAATAAAAAGAAAAAATATTGTAAATTTGAAAAATTTATACTTTGATATTATGATAAATATTTACTTTGTATGTGCCCTATGACCCAAAAACAATTCTGTCCATCCTCGGGGTGTTATTTTTATTTTTATTTAAGCCCTCGAATAAAGAAAAGTTTAATGTTGAGTAATTTTCGTAAATCATTATAACAATTTTGTTTAAAATGGATGTTTGGCACTTCTTTACATAATAGTATGATAAAGATTATTTGAAGTTGTATTACTAATTAATTATTTTTGACCCGCCTCGGTGGCGTAGTTGGCTAACGCGCTTGTCGTGTTGAACTCGACTGCTGAGGACGGGGAGATCGAGGTTCGAATCTCAGTCGGGTGAACTGGGGGTGGTTTTTCCTACATGGTTTTCCACTCTCCCTCCACGCAAATGCGGGTTCACTTCCTCTAATTCAACCTTCCCAATTCCTAATCCATTAGCGTAATTAGTACTTAAAGCGTATAACCCGAACGGATAGTAAGACGTGGTGCTAAATAAAAAAAAATATATATATATTTTTGAGAAATTAGTGTCAAATTATAATAAGACTATTTGAGAAAGTAAATACGATTGTGTCATATGATTCATTCTCCTGTGGTCCCGTCTTTGGACACCCTGGTACACACCACGGACCACCAGTGGTCCACTGACCACAGTTTTATAACCTCTGGTCTAGACTGGTCGGTCACTTGCCGAAAGAACTCTGGTGCTGTACCAAGTAGTGTTGAGAGAAAAAATATATAAAATAAGCATATCGTATTACTAGCCGTTCGGGTTTTCCGCTTAGGTAGACCTATTAATTACGCCATTGGTTTTAGGGATTAGGAAGACTATATTCAGGAGTGGCCTTAGGTAAATTTTGCAACCGGGTGGGATTGCTTTTTGACGTTCTCCTATGTAACCGGGGGATAAGAGGAAAGTATGAAAATAATTCTCAAATCTCACAACTACAAATCTAGCATTTTTTTTATAACGCCCACACTACGTTAGGTTAGCTTGGTGCTTTGTTTGTCACCCCCCTTACCCTCCTCAAAATGGCACCCTAGGTAGGTGACCTATTCGCCCGGCCCTTAAGCCACCCCAGTAATTTATATTTATAAAAGTATACCAGCATTTGCGTGGAGGGGAGTGGAAAACAAATTTTGTAAAAACCACCCTCAGTACATTCGGCTGAGAGTCTAACTTCGATCTCCCCGTCATCGGTGTTCTAGGCCAGTGAGAGAGTATTTTATTATTTGTTCAAGGGTTCGTTCTCATATTCAGTTTTTAAATATCAGGGCTTTAGGTTCATGTATGTAGTATTCGATTAAGCTAGCTCAAACTTAGTGAACTGATGACATTAGTATGTTTATAAATTACAC
This sequence comes from Timema douglasi, assembly GCA_901482245.1. NCBI lineage: Eukaryota > Metazoa > Arthropoda > Insecta > Phasmatodea > Timematidae > Timema > Timema douglasi. The sequence continues at coordinate 43,492 of CABEEJ010002454.1, forward strand.
TTTGAACACCCCATTCTCACTTCCTTAAAAAGCTATGATTCCCCGTCAGTGGCGTGTCAAGAAACCGTGACCTTGTATCTGCCTCTGATAGATTCTAGTCAACAAGTGTACACATATGTATGCTAACTACAACGATAATGCTTTCACCTTAACAACAATGGACTCCCCACATTACAAGTCCATTAACAAACCCACCGGGAGGGCTAGACTAGTGGTTAGCGCTCCTGTATTTGACGCGAGCGCCCAAGTTTCGGTTATTTCTGGATGCCTTTGGGAAGGTTTTACCTACAATGGTGTTTTTTTTTCATTATGCCTCAAGGCGAATTTACCTGAGGTTCCCTAAATGATATCACTCTCTCCTTTTGTCACGTGGTCTAAAGAACCAGACTTACCATATAATGAGTTTCTAGTGACAGGGAGGGTCAAGGTTTTAATCTCGACCGTGTGCATTGGCGGCTATTTTCCACATGTAGTTGGTAGCATTGGTTTCTCCACTCATTCTTAGATAATGTGAGTGCACTTCTTCTAAACTACTTAACTCATTTCTACTTAATTAGTCAAGTTTTTATTAGCACCACGTATTACTACCTGTTCAAGTTAAACGTATCTGTACTAATTACGTTAATGGGATAGGGATGAGGAAAGTTGAATTTAGAAAAAGTGTATCCGCACTTGCTTGGAGGGAGAGTGAAAAACAATTTAGGGAAAAACCGTCGTCAGTATACCCGACCGGGATTCGAAGACAGATCTCCATGTCATTGGCAGGGCAGGATGGTCTATTAAGAGAAAATTAAGTCGTCAATGCCCTCGGGACTAATAAAATCGACTATTTTATAGTTATATAATTTTGGACGTGTTGTTCTTTAGCTGATAAATATCTGGACGGCTACCTTACGCATAGAAATATCAAAGGCAATATTTTATTTAACATGGTCACTTCACTTATCAACCCTGATTTTTTATAGGATGCACCCTTTCGACCACCAACATTGATTGAAAGTCACTAAAATCAGGCATTTAAATAAATATGTCTAATTTGATTTAAGTAATAATTAAACATTTTATTTAGAAAAATATGAAAATCTTCCAATGATTCTTACTTATAGATTATTGAATAAAGTATATTTAAATTATTAATAAAATAAACTAAGAATATAATTACAATTGTAAGGTTTTTTATTTCCGCCATTGTGGCAACATGAGCTGCCAGTTTTCAAGTCGCGGGCTTCCTATGAAAATCAAACTTCAGCTAGAAAGAAATTCACAGCACCTTAGTCGACAATTTGAAAGGGAATAGTCTAGTTTCACAAATGATGAATTCTTTTAACTCCTGTAGAGATTTGGGAACTTTCATTAAATAAACAGACTACCAACCTAGACGTCACGATCGTGACTTTTACCAGTAGTAATACATTCCGGTGTTTGTTGTGATAAGCAATTAAGTTGTATTAGCTAATTAAATTAAGCGGTTAATAACGCTTGTGTTAAACGTTTAAGTAGAAACTAGTTACACCTTACACGTGAGGGTTAAGATGATTTTTCTATAAAAAGGTGTTGTGAAACCTATTAAATAATTGCTAAGATATTCATGTTTATTGGTGCCGTTGAAGGACTAGAAACCAGTTTATCCAAATCGTGATTTTCATAAGTTACAGTTTATCCGGAACACCCTTTAATCTAAGAAAATACCCCACCAAATTAACGGGTGAGCTTCTGACATTTCAAGGGTTTCAACGGCAAGCGATCATCAAATATAAACAAAATATAGATTTTTTAAATTATTTTTACAAGTTGTAGGCCTTATTCTTTCTTTGTGTCTAACATAATAATCACATCTTATACTGTTTCTAGGTGTGTTATTTTCACGACACATTGAAGTTATGTCTAATTTTTTTAAATCCCTAACAGGGAAAAACTCCCAAAATTACGGATTATGCTATTGGACTTAGTGCCATCAAACACGGATAAGTGGTTTTTTAATTTAATTAAGTTTGAGGAAAGGAGTGTATAAGAAGTTCGGCCATACAATCTTGGAGGGAAGTTGTTAAGACAATTGTGGAAAATCACAACCATTATTCTAACTCCAACTTCCCCGTTAACGGTGAAATAGTGATGTGAGTCTTAAGGGGGCCACCTACCCCCACCACAAACACAACAAAAACTACCATATTATTTAAAAAGTTGTTTGTTATTTCAAAATATGGCTCACTAAAAAAATGTGGGGGAAATATATCAACACGTCCCACGAGTTAAGGTCAGTATTTTTACAGCCTTTTTATATCAAAACATTGTTAGGCTAGCACGAATTAAACATTGTTTCAGTAGAAACATTTTTTGGGGGTTTAATTTTTTACACATACTAATCTTCCCAGCTCTTGAATATTTGTCATGGTGTAACATTAGCTTGTACTGCTAATATCACAATGTTACTACCCACCCCAAATAAACTTATACTCATAGACATCCAGCATTATTAACTATCACAATCTTAATAGAGGTGCTCTATTCACTCGTTGTATCTGCTGGAATAGCGTGACTTCCATAACCAGCCTGTTCACTTCAAATGCTAGAATGAAGAGTAGTTCTAAACAAGCTATGGATAATGCAGCGACATGTTCCGATAGAGGAGTCCTGAAATCACGTAATTTGACAAGAGTATTTTCTCTTCATTCAAGAAGTTTTTCGTTCAAATGCCGAGATGTTCATGACAAATATTCAAGAGCTGTTAAAACCAATATGTATAGAAAATTAATTTTTTGGAGCTATATTGTTTTTATCCTGGCCAAAAAAAGGTTTTTTGTCATAAATACTGAAAGAATACTGCCGTTGACTAGCTTTCCCTTCGATATCACCTTAAGGTGGGATGGCAGAGACTATGAGTTAAGGGCAACCTTTTTGGAGTTTGAACAACTAAAAATTATTTTCGTCAAAATAAAAAAATAAACATTTCTTCAGTAGAAACCAATAGTTGACTGTTATTCACATAATATAATAATTTATAAAATTCTCGATTAGCTGTCAAGATTGTCTTAAAATATTATGAGAACTCTTTCTCTTAATTTAAATTTCTCGTTTAATTTCAATATGCTCATGACATAATATTCAAGATTTGTTGAAATTAATATATGTATAAAATTAAAGTCTATGTTTCTACTGGAGCAATATTTGATTTGTTTTGCCTAAAAATATTATTTTCTATGAAAACTGCAAAAATACTTATCTTTTCTAGCGTCTCCCTTTCATCCTACCTTTTATTTTTATCATCACCGCGTCTCACTACCCGTTCAGGTTATACGCTTATTGTACTAATGACACTAATCGTTTAAGGGATTAGGACGGTTATATTTAGAGGAATTGTACCAGTATTTACTAGGAGGTAGGGTGGAAAACCATTTAGTAAAAAACACCTTCAATACAGCCGACAAAGATTCGAACCTTGATCTTCCCATCATCAGCCGTCTAATTTACTGCGAGAGTAGCGCCTTAGACCATGCATCCACCTAAGCGTGTCAGCCCACCTTAAGAGTCCTTTTGTGCACCGCGTTCATGTCACCGTACCCCCGAGGACATGATGACGCCGCATTCTATAGGAACACAGGGAGTATTGGTTCCCTTTACTGCCGCGTTCAGAAAAACATGTCGTTGTGGTCTAGAGAAAGCCGGACACCCTACGTCTTGAAACTTCACTAGGCTATATGCAAAAATACCATACCATTTATGCAAACGCGGCGTTTTATGTCGCTTGTCGGAAAAAACAAAAGGGTGGCCAACTTCGTTTCATCAACACTAAACACCTTGTTTCAATTAAAAATACCCCTCCTTATACAGTCTAATTTTTACTATTACTATTAGCACCACGTCTTACCACCCGTTCGGGTTATACGCATTTACGCTAATGTGTAATGGTAGGGTGATTATGAGATGAAATGGAGGACCTACAGTTTAACATGGGATCAGAACCACGGTGGAGGCCTGGCATTCCCCACATTCACAAGTTGTGCTTAATACACGTTTTATCAAGAGGGAAGATTTTTTTTTGTATAAAAAGAATCTTACTAGCTATTTTAAATATAGAATTATTACTAAATCTACATTTACGTATTTATATACCAGGGTTCTCTTAAATTTTCACGCGAGTTCATCAAATTATTTAATCGACATTCTCAAGTAATTTAAAAATTCCTTCTCATCCTCCCTTAATTTCCCACACAGGGAGGAAAACGGTCCTTATACATGTCTAACACCCTTTATCGGATGGACGGACTTGTGTAAAGATAGGTGTAGTAGATGATACATGGATCCATCACGAGAGAATGTTTGCGACTGTCATCACTAGGATTATCGGCCAAAGGGGACGGTTTTATGACGCAACGTCATAATGTCGTCGGTCGTACGGCGACACAAACGCGGCGCATAAAAGAACTCTAACGCTCGACCATAATTGTAAAGTGATTTGTCTTCTAGTGTCAACCGTGACCATGACAGAGAAACAGGGTTACCACCATATTAATTCTTACAACCGTCTCAACCTTCCCCTTCTATTAGCAGCCCCCTAACTAATTGTAATTGGGCTGGCGAGGTCAGTAAGTCACGTCACTGACTCTAGGACATACAGCATAATCAGAGCGAACTTTAAGAAATAACTTTTTTTAAATCAACCCGTGTTACTATTTGGTTAGGTTACACGTGGTTATGAGTTTAGTAGGGTAGTAATAAGGAAGGACATATTTTAGAGGTAATATATCCGCATTTGTGTAGAAGAGGATTGGAAAAACATTTTTGGGGAAAAAACCTTAATTAGAGCCGATCGGGATTTTAACCCTCATCTCCCCGTCATATGCAGGTCTATCTAATACGCGAGAGATGCCTTAGACCAGTGATAGTCAACCTGGGGTACGTGTAATCCCAAGGGTACACGAAGACATCTTAGGAAGTGCATAAAAATTAAAATATTTTATATATATATATATATACATATTCACATATATATTTCGCATTTAAAGCTTATTGCTTAAGGTGGAGTTGTAGGGCACGCGATAAAAGGTAAGTGTTTTTGCAGTTCTAATATAAAAACTTTTGTTATTGTTGAAATAAACCGTATATTTTTGCAATACAAACATGAAGTTTAATTTTCCTCACGTGGCGACCTCAACCGATCTTGAATACATGTCAAAGGTGTCCTGGAATTTATTAACAACTCTTTCGCTTCATTTGAAAAGTTTATCAATTAATGCTGTTATGCTCATGACAGATATTCAAGATCTATTGAGAATTTAAAATTAAACTCTATGTTTCTACTGAAGATTTATTTTATTTATTTTGCCAAAAAAAGTTTTGTTATAAAAACCTCAAAAATACTGACTTTTTCTCGCTTTTACCACATCCCGACCTTGAAACAATTTTTTAGTGTAATTTATTTCAGATGTATATTATAAAATATGTATAGCTTGCATTATGCACCAACAATTTGACGGTATAAATTATATCTGGGGACGCGCGAACAAAAAAAGGTAGAATACCAGTGCCTTAGTCCATCTGGATACTGAAGTTGGTAATAAATAGCTATACCTTGATTTTGGTTGGAAGAACAGTTTAGAAAATTCAAACATATTTCTTAGCGGTCAATATTTCAAATAATGTTCTCTATTTTATTTGTGTTATTTTATAGGTATTGATGATATCTATAAAAAGTGACAGCTGCATATAACAAGACTAGATATATGAAAACATTAAAATGGTTTTAGTAACTTAATTAATTAACTTCTACTGTTCTTCTTACCAAAATCGTATTATAACTTATTAAACTATCTACGATGGCAACATTTGGGAGACACCAAATTAAAAATATCGCGCTGAGGGATAAAAGTGGAAAGAGAGATAAATGGGGGTTGGAATACCTAGACAAAGACGTAGGTTTCTAAACTATTTATTTTACCTTGGCCGGTAGGTTGGGGTTCGAATACTAGACAGGTCTACCGATACGTATTCACTCCCTTTTCTTCCTTAAATTTCTATCACAGCCCTTGCACGCATATACATGTCAACTTACTCCAAATGATATATTCCTCATGTGTGGAAACGTGCGGGATATCCCGGTGGAGTGGTAAGGCGTGGAGTGATATGGCAGAAAAAAAATAGTTAGCCTTTCTCAAGAGAAACTGTTAAAACGTTTAGATGTATACCGACTTAAAAAGATTGCATTCTAAACAAGAAAAAGCAGCTTAGATCCACTTCCAAGGCTGCATGGTTTAACGTACCACTCTCGTGTTAGACTAGACTGCTGAAGATGAGGGTGATCAGGGTTCAATCACAGTCGGGTGCAATGAGTGTGAGCTTTCTAAAAAAAAATCACTCTCCTTCTACGCAAATGCGGGTACACTTCCTCTAAATTAAACCCTCCTAATTCCTAACTCTATAGTGTAATTAGTTCATAGGAGTATAACCCATACGGGTAGTAAGACGCGGTACAACACAAAGCAGCTTAGATGTAGGTCGTAGGTCACAACGCTCACCAAAAATGAGCACTAACGCTTGTTTATAAGTTATATGGCTCGCATCTCAGCTGGTTTTATTGGGGTGTATTGAATTTTATATTTTAATGGTTAAATTTAAACCGATAAACCCACTTCGATGGCCACATGGTATAAAGAACCGTCCCTCTGGCAAAAGACTGGACTGCCGATGATGGGGAGATCGAGGTTTGAATCACATTTGGGCTTACTGAGGCTAGTGTTTCCTAAAGTGGTTTTTCATTCTCACTTCACACAAATGCAGGCACACTTCCTTTAAAATTATACCTTTATCATCCCTATCACATTAGCGTATTAGTACCTAGGCGTACAGCTCAAACGGATAGTTGATGCAATGCTAAAAAAAATTATTAAAACATTAAAATTTACTTCCAGATTATTTTAAGAAAATGTTAAGTTTCCCCCTCTATAAACAAAATCCTACCGGTGCCCAAATTTCCCCCATAAGATATTTCCCCTCTGTGTTTACCACCCTCACTCCACGGCAATGCCGGTTAAGTTAATCAAAACTCACAACGGTGTCCTCGTGGTCTAATGCGTTACTCTCGTGTTGGACCGAACTGTCAGTGATGGAATGATCAGGGATCGAACATTGGTCCGCTCTACTGAGAATTATTTTCCACTCTACAGCTATTGACATTTTGTTTTTAAAAGTTCAATAGTACTTGTTATTTTAGTGATAAATCTCTCCTTCAAAAACTGATGGTGTGCCTTGAAAGTTTTAGCATCTCGTTCAATGTGCCTTGAGTTGAAAACGGTTGAAAATGATTGCTCTAATTACTCTTTTCATTTATCCCCACAGTTTAAAGTGTCTAATAACGCTAGTACTAAAAAAAGAAGAAGAAGAAAATGATCTAAAGTAAACACATATCTATGGTGGAGCTACGAGTAAAAACAAAGGTGATGAATTACCCCAGACGGTCATTACAAGCAAAAGAAAAACAACTACGTAAAAAGTTGCGTATTTACGTCCCGCGGGTACTATTACTGCATAACAAGCCTATTACCTACGTTAACCCGCAATATCGACCGAGTGGCCACCATCTGTTGGTGAAGATAGTGACAACATTTGTGGATAGAGGGTGTCGTGTGGTGAACACAAGAGCCTTTCGGGCGTTAATCTCAGTTTTATAGACCAGAGCTGCTAATATTTTATTCAAGTATCCCTCATTTGTTCTCACGAGTCAGAGTTGACCCCGTTTCAAATCCACTGCCTTACAGAAAATCTGGAAGTGCTGGGGATCGAACCCGGGACCTCTGGATCGCTATCCGGGAACTCTGACCGCAGGACAACAGAGATGGTCACATTTATTTTATAATAATAAAACAATTTACGTATTTTTTACAGCACAACGACTAGAGGAATTATTATTATTTGTTATTCGAGGAATTAACTGAGTTATGGGGTTAAGTGTGTATATATTCAAGGGTTGATGTCCTTATTTTTACAGTTTTTACAGCAAAAATCATTCCCGATCAAAATATAATTTTGCTTTAGTAGAAATGTTTAGTTTAATTAAATACTTATGGTAATTTCAATAGTTTTTGAACATTGGTTGTGGGCATTGCTGAATTCAAACAACAAAAATTTATATTCTTTTAAAACGTCCAGTTCAAATGCCATTATGCTCATGACAAATATTCACGAACTGTCTAGATCACTAAATGTATAACATTAAACTAAATGTTTATATTGAATATATATATATATATATAATCACGGCATCTTACTACCTGTTCAGATTATATATGATAACTTACTAACCTAGGATAGAGATGAGGAAGGAAGCATTTTAGAGATAATCTACCAGCATTTGAGTAGAATGCGAGGGGGTATCAATTTAGGGAAAACCACCCTCCATAGACCCGACTGGGATTAAAACCACCCCATTCTTTCCGTCTTCGGTGGGCCATTATAACCGGAGAATGATACCTTAGACTATTCGGCTACTGAAGCATGTTAGACTTTATTTATTTTTGACCAAATGTATTTGTTTTGCAAACTTCAAAAATACTTAGCTTAACTTGAGTTACCTTCCATCCCCACCTTACTAAATACAAATATATATCAAGACGTAACTTACCAACCTAAAACTCCAAACCCAGATCTAGTACCTATGGAAGAAGGGTGAAAAAGGGATGTGATATCGAAAGAAAAGTATTGATACAGTACTCATTAAAAGTATCGGAAGAAAAATATCAATACCACACAAGTATTGAAAGAAAAGTAACGATAAAACTAAGTATCCCTATAGAAATTTTAATACGGAAAAAGGTTTTTTCTTATCTGGTAATAATAATTCCAATTTTTGTATCATAATTGTATTTGAATATTTATTTAAACATTTATTTATAATGGTTTTTAATATTTAAAAACAAAATTTTAAAGATGCTTTTTCGCTGTTCAACTTCTTTAAAAAAAAACTCCCATAATTCACTTCTGGGAGGTGTCATTTTTTTAAAACTATATTCATCGTTTATATACGCTATCAAGACATATTACTAGCTATTGACTAAAACTAGAAGAATGGACGCCTTGTCCTGCTTTATCTGCTTAAAAAACGCACATAAACTTTTCTGCTTCGTTTTCTTGGGGCATCCTTAAGTTGAGTGAGTCCATTGAGATGTACAAAAGCTCCTTTTGTTTAGTTTGTGACGACTGTGCTCATTGATAAAGGACGGGGATAGTAGAATGGTCACCACTAACCCCTTTACCCGGTCAGTCATAAGGCTGTACTGATTAATAAAGATGAAAGAACAGTTATGAATCATGATGAACTAGAAGAGATTAAATGCTACAGTTGCTTCTTGCTTGTTATGCAAAAAAAGATTGAGATTTGAGAAATAGTATAATTTGTTCCATCTCCAAAATACCCCTCCCCCTAGTAAACATTTAATCCCAAAATGAGGGAAGATAACAAAAAAGTTGTTTCTTTCGATACCGATCCGATACTGGAGTACTAATATCAGTAAAATTATCGGAAAAAAAGTATCGAGTAAAAAAACACTAGTCTCGAAATAATATTTAGCACCGCGTCTTACTACCCGTTCGGGTTATACGCTTTAATTACTAATTACTCTAATGGATTAGCAATTGGGAAGGATGAATTAGAGGAAGTGAACCCGCATTTGCGTGGAGGGAGAGTGGAAAACCATTAAGGAAAAACCACCCCCAGTTCACCCGACCGAGATTCGAACTTCGATCTCCCCGTCCTCAGCAGTCGAGCTCAACACGACAAGCGTGTTAGCCAACTACGCCACTGAGGCGGGTAGTCTCGAAATAAAAATAATAATAGATAATTAAAGTATCGATACTGTTTTCACATCCCTAGGGTGAAACCGTGCACAAATACGCATGCATACTGTTATGAGAGGGTTGGTATTGAGGTTTGATTGGTTCTCCTGTGCTGAAGATCTCGGGCAGAGCGGATGAAGAAGAGACGAATTGAACTTTAGCGGAACAGCTCGTGCTGATGAGGTGGAAATCTTATGATTGGCTTAGAGTTCATCCCGTGACCCCGTTTCTGTTCTGAGCTTGTTTTTCGGTGAACTTGTGAATCCAAAATGTCTCTTAATTTATCTCTCCTCCTCAATGGTGGGAACGCGAGCTAATGCATTCTACCTAATCCGGTCTGGTTTGATAATGACATGGAGGTTGATGTTCGAATCTCGGCCAAGTACCTTGGGGATAATTTACTGCATGTGATTTTTATAATTCCTCTCTTCACACTAACACGTTAGTTTCCTTTAAGTAGTCCTCCGACCTCCGAATCCCTGACCATTGCTGCTAATGTGAGGTGGAAGGGAATGCGATATAAGGTCCGTAATTTAGCAGTTTTTTAGCAAATTTTTTGCTACCAAAATGTATAAAATATTGGTTATATAGATACTATTATTTTTATTTTCTACATTTAGTAATCAACATAGTTCTTGAATGTTTGTCACGAGCCTCGTGGTATTTGTGTATACCTTTTTATACATATTTAAAAAAAGATTTTTTCAAATACCGTGATGCTCATTAGTCATGACATATATTCAAGAAATGTTTACAGTAATATATTCATAAATATTCGTAAATTTGTAGAAAATTGACATCTGTTCACGGGAATCGGATCTGAAAGCCCGTGTCCAGGTGTCATTTTAAAAAAATATGAAAATAATATCTGATGCTGTTGTATCTGTACAAAGGCTCATTTAAATCTTTCAATCTTCGCAAGCCATGTTCAATTAATTGTAAAAACGTATGCTTTCTCCATTTATTGTGAAATTCAACTAAACTGAAAGAATATTTTACTAATTTTGGAAACCAAAGAATATTTTATCAATTATTTAAAAAAAAAATCACTACGGTGACTACATAGTCTAAGACGTCACTCTCGCAATAGGCTATACTGCCAATGATGAGGAGGAAATCGGGGTTCAAAGCCCGGTCAGTTGTACTGATTTTTTTTCTCTCTCCTAAATTTTCAATTTCTCTCCCTCAACGCAAATGCAAGTACACTTACTCTAAATTCAACCTTCCTCGTCCATAACATACTAGCGTAATTAGTATATAGGCACTGTGGTTATAAAATCTATCAAAACATAATATTCAACTGTAGTTCTCTCATCCTCACTTTAATCGTCGTACTAAAAATAAATATATTTTCTTGATGACCGGTGGTAGACCGAGTCTTCTTAACAAGTCGCACTGTACGTTTGCCTCCATCTTCCACGCACGTACAACCTCAAAGACCGAGTAATTTCAGTCTCGTTCATTCTCAAGTCCTCTTTCATTCCACGATTACCATTCGGTGCTCGTCTGTAGGCGAGAACAAGACAGTCGAGTGTGTGGCTCTACCCGCCATCAGTCACTGGACAATCGCCACCGACAGTTCCTTAGAATGGGTGAACCACCTTCATTCATCTTATTATTTTATCTCCTCGTCTCACTACCTGTTCAGGTTGTACACATTTTTGATAATTTCTCTAATTGGTTTGGGATGAGGAAGGAAGTAACTTAGAGGTAATCTGCCTACCTTTTCGTGGAAGTAGAGTGGGAAACCATTTAAGAAAAAAATAATCTTCAGTAGACCCAACCGGGATTCGGACCTCTATCTCTCCGTCATCAGCAGGATAGCAGTCTAATCTAACACTAGAAGTGGGTTTTCTCATTCATCATCAAAAAATATTGCCACTATAGGTGTTCTGTTTTTCGGCAGGTCCATTACTTTTGTCAGTAAACTTAGACCTCCAACGCGCCCTGTCCTCTGCTTCATCCTTCACCC